>JAOUQZ010000026.1:2472507-2491045 GCA_028564935.1 Neosilurus hyrtlii
CATTATCAATAATGATTAATGATACTCATCTATGTGAAGACACTGATCACGTTAATGATTTCTCACAATAATTATTATCAATAAAAATAAAAAATTAATTTTAGACGCAGCTCACTAGTGAGTTGTGCTATTTTTAGAATTTTAGTCCTTGGGGGCGACCTGGTGCCCGTGGGCACCATGTTGGTGACCCCTGCCTTAGATAGTGAATAGGTTATGTGGTTTGGGGCACATTCTCAGTAGAAGATGATGGTGTTTACATGCTCTACATAGTGAATATGGTGTGGTTTGGGGTACATTCGTAGTAGATGATGGTGATGTTTACATGCACTGCACAGGAAAGTTGGTGTGTGTCATCTGGAACACACACTCACACACACACACACACACACACACACACACAGAAGACTGCTGATGGTGTTTACATGCCCTATGTAGTGAACAAAGAGTGCAGTTTGGGTCACATTCACAGCGAATGAAAAATGATAGGGTTTACATGCCCTACAGAGGAATATTGTGCCTGATCGGGGACACATTCAAACTGGATTGTTGATAGGGCTTACATGTCCTAGAGAAGGAAAAGGGTGTGTGGTTTTAGACACTTCCACAGTGGACCAACAATAATGGTTGCATGCACTACATAATGAAATTGGTGTGTGTGCCATCTGGCACAACTCCTCAGTGGACTGATGTTGGTGTTTACATGGCCTACATTGTGAATAGCGTGTGTGTTTGAGGACACATCCAAAGCAGATTAACGGCAGGGTTTACATGCCCTACATAGTGAATAGGGTGTGTGGTTTGGGACATGCCCACAGTGAACTGCTGATGTTTACATGCTCTAGAGAGGGAAATTGGTTTGTGTCATCAGGGACACAACCACATGGGAATGATGATGGTGTTTACACATCCTACATATTGAACAGGATGTGTGGTTTGGGTCTCATTCACAGCACAGTGATGGCATTTATATGACTGATATAATGAAGCAATGGTGTGATTTGGGGTATATGCACTTATGATGGTTTAGTTTCTGAGAAAGAGAAATGTTTTCATTAGTATTGATCAAGCGAATGCTATCAGTAGGTCACTGGGGTTAAACAACAGAGTGTGTGTAATTGATCCTCAAACACACAACCCAACTCAGGGAGCTGAAGATGATAATAGAAGCAGCAGCTCTCACTCGATATATCATAAAGAGGAAATAGAGAGGTGTGAAACAGCTGCTGGTGGTTTTTATGAGCTCCACTGTGTTAAACTGCTGTAAATCTAACCGTTTTTAACTCCTCATTTCCAATTTCATCCCCCTTTTCAAATGCTTAACACTCTGCCCTTTCCATCAGTGTAAATCCACCATCTGGCTCTCTTCTTTTTCTTTTCTCTTTGTTTCTCTTCTCCTTAAGCACTGACTTTTCTGCTTTCCATTACTCCTTCATGAGTAGTAAAATTCTTCATATTTTTCCCCCCTTATTTTAAACAGAAGAACAAAATGTTAAAATGTTTGAATGATACAACTTCTCTAGCTACAAAAATCTATATCAAAATCTACAAAAACAATATATCAGTTGAGCATCTTCATACTGGCATCAATTTACAAAAGCTGAAGAAGTTACAAGATATAAAAAATGTAAGATACAGTTAGTTACATAATACACATAAAAAGTTATAGAATGAAAAAGTTAAAGGATAGAAAGTAAATTCAGTTTTTACACGGTCACTGGCGAATAAGATGGACGAGCTGACAGCGCTAGCCCGGAGTCAGAGGGAGTATCGGGAGTGTAGTTTCATGTGCTTCATGGAGACATGGCTGCATCAGAATATTCCTGATGACAACGTATTCATCGCGGGCTTTCACGCTGTCTGGCCCGACAGAGTGCATCATGAGCGGTAAGCAGACAGGAGGGGGGCTCGCCGTTCTTGTCATTAACCAGTGGTGTAACCCAGTGGTAACCCCACATAACCATCAAAGAGCAGAGTTGTGGACCGGACATTGAACTGTGTCCTGTTGGAATCAGACCATATTGTTTGCTTAGCGAATTTTCCCATATTATTTTAGTGGCTGTTTATGTTCCTCCTTCTGTCAACCCCACAGCTGCATGTGACACTGTTCATGCCACCATAGCCTGGTTACAGACTTAGGATGCACCTATCTATGAAGTTCAAGGCTCAATGAGCTCACAAAACCAATTTTGTGTTCCAATTAATCAGTGCTAAATAGTTACAGGTATTTAAATCAACAAAATGACAAGGGTAGCCAATTTTTTCGCAGAGTATTTTTCACACCTTATTTAATTTCATACAACTTGATGTTGCTAAAAATCTGTCTGGAAAACACCCAGTACTTAGCTTTTTTTTAGAAAATGAATGGAAGCCCCCCTCCTAACTAGGTTATCAAAGGCCAGTCCTGTCTCTCACTGTCTGAGGTGACAGGCATGTAAAAGAACCATTGCTGATTTTGTCAAGAGTAGGCTGCATAGCCATCAGCGTGTTTGTGCCCTGCGATGACCTGCCGAGCTGTTCATGGTGTACTCTGCCCTCGCCCAGAGTCAGCTGAGATGAACCCCCTCCCTGCAACCCTAATAAGCGGTTCATAAAATAAATGAATGACGAATGAATGACATGCGACTGATCATTTTCTGTAAGGACAGAGAAAATTGTTTTGCAGCCTCCGAGGGGTGTCTAAACTTATGTATTATATATATATATATATATATATATATATATATATATATATATACACCAAGAAGGTCCTGTGTTCAAGTCCCGTGAGTGTCTTGGTCCTGCGATGGCTGTTAAGGGTGTACCCAGCCTTTCCCAGAGTCAGCTGAGATAGGCTCCAACCTCCAATATATATATATATATATATATACATACACACACACAAATAATGAATAACATCATATATGACCAGTACCACACATAGCAGAATTCATGTCAAAACAAAGGTTAGTGTAGTATGTATAAGAATAAAGATTGTGATTTATCATGTATTATCATTTAGAATATTCCTAGCTCATAGGCTCATACAACTATTCTGTAATTAAATATAGCTGTGCATTACATGTACATGTGCTATATGAGTATAAGTAGAATAAGATTACTATGTGGAGACAGAAATTTACATTTTGTATTTTACATTACAATGGCTACACTTGTTAATGGAAATTATGCTCTGGTTTCAGGTAGTGGAAATTATTCCTTTGGGCAAGTCTGAGTAAAATTTCACTACAGTAGCTAACCAGTGTTCTTGTTTCAGGACCATTCACTCACTCCTAGGGGCGATTTGGAGCAGCTGATTAGCTTAATGTGTATGTCTTTGTACACTCTGTACTTTGTGAGATAAAACCAGACTACTCGAAGGGAGCCCACAAAAGCATGGAGAGACCATAAAAACTCCACACAGAAACACCCAAGACATGAATCCAGGTCCTTTTTGTTGTGAGGCCTGTTTGATGTGCTAACCACTAGCTGTCCTCGTTAGGATATAGTATTTCCTAATATTTTACTAGTTAACGTGGCAAATATGCCCTTAGCCCAACCATTAAGTCTTGCTTATCCACAGCATCCATGCAGTGAATTCATCTTTATCCATCAAAATCACAAACAATCCCATTTGATAAATTGACCATCAGATTTGTAAACTGACTTACCACTTGCAGTGCTTTATGGACAATACACCAGTGTATGAACACTAATATACTAAAGCCACTATCAAAGAGTCATAGACAGGATTTGTGTCTTAATTTGCAGTCAGCTGGGACTGCTGCCCTAGTAATAAACTGTTGTTGGATAATTAATACTTCGCTCTCAGAAGGGATAGCTGTGGTTTTATTTAAAGGTTAATAACCACCATATATGCACGTATGTTTATTTTTAATTCTCAAAGCAGTGTGATCCCACCAGGTGGGATGGCATTAATTACACCATAAAAAGTTCAGTTCTTTGTAATGACTTCTAAATATTGAAGAGAAGTTTTATTGTGTTTTTTATTTTTTTTATTTTTTATTTTTTTACAGTACAGAAAACAGTTTATTCACAGGAATCAAGACTTGATCCCTGTGAATAAAGAAGAGCTTCCTTTTCTGGCTGTAACTTTGAACAAGGCTGTTATTTTGGATTACGGAATCTTAAAAAATTTAGTTTGGATGTATAAATAAGAAATACTGCCTGTTGGTTACACAGTGGCATATTAAAAGTAAACTCCCCTCAACACAGTTTTATCTGTGTAATTCATTTGATCAATCTTGTTAATATATTATTTTTCTTTTTTTTAAATTATAATAAAACTTTTTTTTTTATTATTATAACAATCTTTATTCAGGGAATGGTTCTTTGCATTCTTTATAGGGTGTGTTTTGTTTGTTTTTAATTACCAAAGTTATTTATTTTTATTGTATTTATTTAATGAAGAATTAAAGCATGAAGGGCTGCAACTAATACATATTTTCATCATCAATTAATCAGTAGCTTATTTTGTCAATGAATTTGTCAAGTAATTGTTTGTCCTATAAACATCAAAAAGCAGTGAAAAATGCCTAGCACAACTTCTCAAATCCTTGGCTGACACCTTAAAAATATGTCTTTCTGTATGACCAATATTTCAGAACACAGTACAGACTAATAAAAGTATGAAAGGCTCAGAATTTCAGTAAATCATCCCATCTGGCGGAGCTCGTGTCCGTGCTCACATGCACACACAGGGACCCAATAAATGAAGAAATTGGATGAGTTAATATTGCATGTGCTCCTGTCGTCTGCATTCAGTGCACTTGCACATTGTAGAAAATGTTCTTGTTTAGTCAGTGTTTTATTTCCTTGATGAGAAATAAGTTTTTAAATACCATACCACTGAAAAGACAGTAAGTTATATTATGGCTGTTTATTTACTGAAAATAAATGCAAAAATTTTTGTAGCTCTGCTTTTAGGCAGCACTTGTATATTTGTGTATATGTATATATGTATATTTATTTAAATACTTAAGCAATTATTATTAAGTCTTATTATCAAAATCTAATGAAAAGTGATACCACACCACATTGTGGAAACAAACAAAACAACACACACACACGCACACACGAACAAACACACACACACACGCACACACACACACACACACACACACACACACACACACACACACACGAACACGCAGGGGGGTGTTGAAAACGTAAATAACATTGAGTAGCAATGTTATGTTTGTTTGGGAGTTTGTTTGTGAATTATTTATGACTTAGATATTACATAAAGTAGACATAAAATCTGCTGTAAAACTCTGGGCGTCACATGAAGGTGAAGGTTTGTTTACACTACTGTGCTGAAAAGCCTTAGTGTCAATTAATGTCTCCAGGGCCAATTTAAAGCCAACAGAGTTAACTTCAGACTTTACATTCACAGAGATTGAACAACATAATGCAAAACATGGTAGAATAAACAAACACTGTGGGCATTAAGAAGCCGTGAAACACAAAATTTAACTCAAAGATCACAGTACACACAGCTTTAATAAATGTTGGGACTGAAAGGTTTGATTAATTTAGTCACCATGAACTAGCAACAAATGATTAGCAACAAAAACACGACTAAATATTTTATGTAAGACTCAACCTTTAAGCTTCAAAAACAAAATCCCTCAAATGTTCCTAAGATATCATGTTCACAAAAATGACTTACATGAGGCTGCAGAGATCTTGACCATTGACCTTCAAAGTCAGATCTGTTCATCATTCAGTCAAGGTGGAGATTTGAGTTTAAAACATGAGTAAGAAAAACACAAGGTGTTCATAAGGATGGCCTTGACGTGAATATGACCTATAAAATTCAATTAGTTCATCATCATGTAAAGGTTGACATTTTGCAAAGTTTGAAGAAAATCCCTCAAAGATATCATGCTTGCAAGAATTGCCTGAACGGATAGAAGAATGGACAACCGGAAAACATAATGCCAGCTCAGAGGCATAGGAAAATGTTTTTAGAAATATGCTAATGTGCTAGGTAAAGTGTTTTGTAGGTAATTATATCCAATTAAGAAATATGGAGTAAAGGCTTAAGCATGGATTTCACTGCGTGCGTCAGCGTCGCATTCTGTCAGCAACACTTCTACAGGAGCTGATCAAGTCCACTCCAGACAAAATGTTCAAAATGTTCTGCTGCATGTTTCTGATGTATCCCAAAAGCAGCTTTCAGCACCACTCTGCTAAAAATACTCACCTGGTCTATTTCACCACTTGAAACGCATAAGTCATACAGTTGGGCAGAAAGTGGAATGGCATAAACATCACTACATCAGTGTCATAAATGGACAGACAAGACATTCTGCTTCAAAAGCACTTCCAGGGTGGAACAGAGTCATGCTGAGGACAGGAGCAAAATCATGACACCACACAACCATGACTTGTGGAATCTAAGGGTAAGGACATGGGTCCATGGGTCCTGTGGGCTTGTAGATGGCAGGAATAGGAGGATGGGTCTTGGGTTGGTTGAAATTGGAGCTTTAAAATGACAAAATGAAAGTCAGTGAGGTTGAAAGAGGCAGATACAGCAACGTGTGTGTCTAAAAAAGCAGGATTAACATTGTTGCCCTCAGGATGGGAGCATTATGATTTATTAGGCCCCTGGGTGGCAGCACTATGACCTTGTGGAGTTCTGGGTGGCAGCAGTGGACCTTTTGGAGGTCATTGTTGTAGCTCATATGGCTCAGGTTGCAGCAGTAGGAACTTGTGGATTTCAGCGTGGCAGTAGTGGACCTGGGGGCCTAGGAAGTTAAAATTTCACTGGGCAAAGTCCTTTTGATATAGAGATATTGCGGTGGCTTAAGATCTTAACAAGTAACCATCATTCAAGGGATTATCATAAGCCATGTTATTTGTTATGTACTCCCATACACTCAGATTTAAGTCTGCAAACTAGTGCTGACTACAAGCAGTAATACCAAGGATAAAATATGAATCTCAATAAGCTTTAGAGAACAATATGGTCTAAGCACGATACAGACTTAGATATTAATCCTGCCATGGAGAAACTGTCACAGGGCTGTGTTCTAAGTGAGTTCATTGCCATTTTGTGACTGTGCTTTTCAGTTACTGTAGAGTTTTAATCTCAAACCCTCTGAGAAAGGTTTAATTGAAAAGTGCTCTCTGGAGAACATCAGATATTGTCTTTAGGATAAAAGTGCTTAATTTAGGTGCCTCCCTTATAACAGATACAGTTCACAAAGTTCAACAATTTATGATGCAATATGCAAACGAGCTGCTGACACCTAGGTCCATGTTCCAATTTTCTCTTTAACACTTTTTTTTGCCAAACTGCTGAATCCTATCAGGGTCACAGGGAGGCTGAAGCCTATTTTAGCCTCCTCACAAAGGTGAAGGCAGGGTGCACCCTCAACAGCTTACCAGTCCATTGCAGGGCAAGACACATACATACACACACACACACACACACACACACCTAATGGCAATTTTTAACAGTCAGCCTAATGTGCATTTAGTCGGAGGAAACCGGAGTACCGGGTCGAAACCTAATACCCAAGCTTGGGACTTCAACTCAGGACCTTTTTGCTGTTTAATACAGTCTGGATTAATTCCTGTTGGTTCAATTTATGCCACTTTTTAAATTGCTAGCACCAACTTTTCTCCACCCCCACCCACCTGGCAGCTTCATGCTCGCAAAGAGTCTTATGGCCAGATCTACTAAGATCCCAATTTGCATGTGCAATCTATAATTTTGCGTGTGAGGTGGAACCGCAGTTTGCAGGTGAACTTAGAGTGACTGTGTAAATCACAAGTGCAAACATGTTGTAAACACGCCCATTTAAATGAGGGTTTTCGTGTCTTATATTTTGCACCATGGTGAGTTTGGAGCACAAAGTGAAATTCGGCCCTACAGAATTAGAGGTGTTGAAAGATGAAGCCAGTAAACACTTCAATGATCTACAAAAGAAATCTGACGATCACACAAAGGAACGCTATATGGAAGAAAATGTGTGAAAAAGTAAGTGCTGTTGATACAATGATGCAAACAGTGGAAGAACAGTGAAAAGAAGACATATTGACATCAGAAGAAGAACAAAAGAAAAATTAGCGTATAATAAAACTTCGGCAAATAAAAGTAACACTTTTTTCTGAAAAGATATTTATATAATAAATGAAAAAGGACATTGATCTGGAGTTGCACAAAAGAAGCCGTCTGCAGCCCTTCAGACAATTGCATGGGAGATGTGCGCGGCCTCATTGTTAGCACAGGCGGTCAGGCATGACACTCAGGCCATTGCACAGTATCTGCCTCGACGATGGCCATCTATTCTGTGGCAAGAGGACTACAGGCAATGATGGCGCTCCATCTGGGTGTCGAAGAGGTTCGACCAAGTCCTTCAGCGACAGCTTGGCAGCCGTGGACCGGAGAGGAAGGAGCGTTGCACACGGCAGGCAAGTTCAACCTGCGCAGAAAGAAACGAGCAGTAGGCCTTTTAAAGAAAAGAGGGAAATAAAACACACAATTGTCATGTTTAAGTTCTCTTTTACACTGCTGTGAATATTTATTTTGTGTAAAAAGAAAGGTTAGTCGACAAAGAGCTGTTTTTTTTTTTTTGGCCACATGCATGTTAGAGCTATAGTCTAACTTAGTTTGTTACTGAAGCAATGTGTGTGTGTGATATGATTTTGCAGGACTTAATCGAATGCGATGTTAATGAGACTAAGCATTTTGTTTGATTTCATCTTTTTCAATAAATTGTTGATTTGCTTAACTTTGCAATGCTCTGTGGTCAGAGAGAACGGTCTGGCAGTCGTATTCTAATCTACAACATATGTTTAATCAAGGTGTTTTTCTGCATTACATATTTGCAATATCTTTGCAATTGAATGAAAATAGAAAAATAAATGCATACCCCAAGAAGTGACTTTGAATGAGATTGCTGCATATATGCATCCTCGCAGCATTGGGTTTTTTGCTCTATATGGTGGTATTACGTGACTCTGAGTTCCTCCAACCGCTCCAAAATGGCAAGGCTGGATAGGCGTTATGTTTTAATGACTTTCCTCATTCATTCCAAAAGGTTCACACGTTGTGAAAAATTTGTTTTCTGCATCTTCTTTCATCGTTTCGATGTCTCTTTCTCGCCACAATAACCGCAGCCTTGTGTGCACATTTATGCATACAAACCGTTTGCACCTCCCTTTGAGACACGTTAAATATAGACGCAGTGTGTACTAGCAAAATTGCTTTCAGGTTTAAATTGAATAAATCACTTTGCGTGTGCTAAAATAATATATTTACATTTTCTCCTCATTTTCGCACAATTGCGTGTAAATGTAAAAGTTTTTTGCGTGTGCAATGAGTTTGCACATGTTTTTGTACACGCAAACCTTTAGTAGATCTGGCCCTTAGTTTGTATTTTTGTCAGAAAGCACTTTGCAGGTCTAGTTGCTAGCAATATTTTCTACTGACTTTGGGAGTATATTATAGCAAGCCTAATATGATGAACCAGTGTCTTTCTCACTCACTCACTCAGTTCACCCTGAACAGTTCGTCAGACACTCACAGCAAGTATCTTTCTGTGAGATTTATTTTTCTGCTTAAGTAATGGTCAAAAACAGAAAAAAACAGTTTTTATAACAGTACAGTTGTAAGGGTGGTGTTGCTTAATACCTGTGAGCTGTCTCAGAGGATCTAAATATAAAAGTTCATCAGTAACTTTTCCTTTCTCAATCTTTTACTTCTTAGTTTTTAGCAAGAGCTACAAAGAAAAAAAATCATTGAATTTTGCGTGTGACTTTGCCCAAGGCTTTCCTAAGGCCTGTTTCCTCTTCATACCCCTCAGAGGCAAAAGCTAAAACAGTCATGCTACAGTATATCATTAAATCATTTTGACTCACTTACTCATTTGCCGTACTGCTTAATCCTACTAGGGTCGCGGCGAAGCTGAGCCGATCTCAGCCATCACTGGGCAAAGGATACACTCTGAATAGCTTGCCAGACCATTGCAGGGCAATACACACACAACCATTCACGATCAACTCCACACCAAGGGCAAAAAGGAAAAGCCAATTAGTCTAATGTGCATGTCTTTGGACTATGGAAGGAAACAGGAGTACATTGGAGGAAACCCACACAAGCACAGGGAGAACATGCAAATTCCACACGGAGACGCCCTGACCAAGCCTGGGACTCGAATTAAGGACATTCTTGCTGTAATGGGGAACATGCTACCCACTACATCACAGTGCCGCCCTCACTAAAATCAGCATATTCTAAACTGTTCCACAATGTCATCAGCTGTAAGGAAATCTATAAAGTTTATCTTGTCAGGGTCTCAAAGAAGATGTAGCCAATCCCAGTTGACTTCAGATTCAGAGTTCATAGATCAGATGTGGGTTACACCCTCAAAAGGACTATCGCAGGGTTATCAGAAAGACTAATAACTACAGTATATCCACTAATATTTACACTTCTGGCTAAAGTAGACTTGCCAGTTGACCAAATGTGTATGTCTTTGTGTGACAAGATTCAAACCCAAAACTCTGTTACTATGAGGTACGGTCTGTTAAGTTTTTACACACAAGCCTACTGGCTCATCAGTGCTGGAGCTTATCCTGGTTTCTGTAACACAGAAGCATACTTGTGGTTAACACCTTGCCCACAGGTTTTAGCACAGTGGGGGTCTAACGAGATTGGACCCCACGACCTCTTGATCATGAACACAGCACCCCAACCACTACACCACCGACCACAAGAATTTCTTGCTATGAAGTGTCAACATGAACTACTGAGCCGTTGTACCAAGACCAAAATTAGGACAAAAAAATTTTTTGTTCCTATCTGATTTGACACATTATTTTCGGCACAACATTTCTAGTGTATAAAGCTATAGTACAGCATTAAACTAATTGCTAAAATGATATAAAAAAGTCAAATAAGTTTGATATTTTAAGGATATTTGCATATGATGTTGTCAAGCAGGTTGAAGTAAAGACAAAAACACTAACGTTACACTGCATATGTAAACAGCATTGCATCAGCTAGCAAGCGAGTGTGCTTCAGTCAAATCAGTATAATCTGCACTGTAGATGTGATGTTGCTTCAGGAAGTTCTCTCTCTATGCCTTTTCAAACAATAAAAAAAAAACCTAAAAACACAAGAACCCAACAGTGAATAAGTGGTATCAAATTTTATACACGTTATTATATTTCAATGATAAAATCAGATATTTAATCCAGTTTAAACCAGTTGACTCAGAAAACTAAAAAAAAAATAGCCAGTTTGAACCTTTTCTGTTCACAGACTAAGATGGAAATCTGTGTTTTTCCCTCAATATTTTGTGTCTAATAAATAAGTGCATGCATGATACATATCATATGATTTTAATGTCAGCTATTTCCTGGGTAGCATGGTGTCATAGTGGTTAGCACATCTGCCTCACCCTCGGAGAGGGTGTTTCTGAGTGGAGTTTGCATGTTCTGCCCATGCTTTCATAGGTTTCCTGCGGGTACTCTGGTTTCCTACCACAGTCCGAAGACATGCACATTAGGTTAACTGGCTGATCCAAATTCCCCTTGTGTGTGAATGTGAGTGTGAATGGTTGTTTTGTGTTGGCCCTGCGATGGTCTGGCAAGATGTTCAGGGTGTACCCTACCTATTCCAAGTGCTGGCTGAGATAAGCTCTAGCCTGACCATGATCATAATAAGATTAAGCGGTTCAGCAAACAAATTGAGTGAAAGTAAGTGTTTTCTGGAGAAATAAAGTTTCCTGTGTGCGGAACACATTCAGGGACCAGACTGGGGAAATCCAATAACAAATATAATGTAATTTTGTTTTCTCTGTTTCAACAAATGATATATTTATAGCATTATGTTTCAAGCTATTATTCTCTTATACTGTTATTCAGTATTTTACAATCAATAATAATAACATTGAGTATATACACTGATTGGTTATAACGTTAACACCACTTGATAGGTCTGCAGCTTGGCAACTCTGTACGAAGCAAGCTGTAATGTATTTTGTGTTCTGACTCCTTTCTTTCATAGTCAGCATATACAGATGCAGTGGTTTGTGCTACAGTAGCTCTTCTGTGGGATCAGAGCAGATGAATTAGCATTCATTCCCCCCGCATTAATGATCCTTGGGCACCATGATACTTTTGCCAGTTCACTGATTGTTCTTCCTTGAACCACATTTGGTAGGTATTTACATCTCACAAGACCTGCCATTTTGAAAATAAATAGACACAGTAGTTGCACCATCACAATGAGTCACTCAGTTCCTTACGTTTGCCCATTTTTCCTGCTTTTAACACATCAACTCCGAGAAGTGACTTTACCCTCTACCTAATATATCCCATTCCTTGGCACACACACACACACACAGACACACAATCTGGTTCGATTCCCGGGCTCGGCCGTTTCTGTGTGGAGTTTGAATGTTCTCCCATGCTTGCATGGGTTTCCTCCGGTTTCCTCCTACAGTTCAAAGATTTGGTTGTTCCAAATTGCCCCTAGGTGTTTGTGTTAGTGTTGACGAGCTGTGCAGGGTGTATAGAGTCTGCCAAGATGGGCGCCCGCCTTCCTGTGACCCTAATTAGGATTAAGCAGCGTAGAAAATGAATGAATAAATGTTGCTATTTGCTGTTCACTTTAGATTCATTTGCATAACAAAGACATAGTCCAGGCTCAAAGAGAAGAATTGTCAGTGCAATAAAATTTTCCCTTTGTGTGAGAAGCCACACCATAGCCATGACTGATTTTTTTCCTAATAGATGATGTATTATCGGCAGTCCAATATTCCCAAAAGCCAATGAAGTGTTAAACTCATTTAAAAGCATTTAGCAAGTCTGGGGCAAAGTTGTGCAAAGCCATTGAGCAGGACGGCAAACAACTACAATACATCCAAAATGCAACAAGGAGCCTATTTTTAGTCACCATGTACATGAAGCAGAGGGGCTGTGAAAATCTGCGAAAAGTTATTTCAGTTAAAAATTAAAAATTATTTAAAATTGTATAAAATCTCTGTGACCAATGAAGAGCATTTTGAGTGTAACAAAGAAAACTGGAGATGCAAAAAGCAAAAATGTAGTGAGGGCTGGATGGCCCTAATGACAGGGAGAACATGATCATGAATTGGATGACTCGCCTTGATGCCTAAGCTTGATGTTAGCAAGCACAGATGAACATTGTCATGCTTTAAAAATCTTGTTGTATATTTGATAGTTTAAGTAAAATTTAATTAGTTTTTTTTTCATGTTCCCTTTGTAGTATATACTAAAACTTTGAATGAGTTTTGAACTGCATGTCATGCTTTAAAAATGTAAAAATTAAACTATGCTAAAACAGTATAGTCGGCAAATATATCAGTTTAGCACTGGCAACCTTCGTGCTTGCGGAAGAGACAGCTCCCATTCAGCACCAGTGTTTTAGACAGCATCAAAGAGTGTAGCTCTGGGGTAGAGCCAAGTTCACAGCTGCAGCAGACTAAGCAGCTCCTCTCCTCACCATCCTCGAGTATTCAGGAGCGGATAACAAGGCACCGCCAGTGCCACAGTTTATGGATGTAGCAAACCTGTTGAAGGTTTTCTTTTTTCTTCTCACAGGATACAACCACTGACAAACAATATGGAGACTATATCTCAACCTGAAAAAGCTTCCTTAATAGCTCTATCTGTGTCAGTGCCAGAGTGCAACCCCTGCCTGATCAAATCTTATAACCTGGTGTACACACTCTTTTGTAATGTGAAAATGGGCTCTGAATCAACCAATCACATTTAAACTCATGTTTAAAATGAACTATTATCAAAATTATAATTTCAGTATGTCTTCTTGGTTTAATTTTAAAGCTGAAATCATGATCCTGAAAGTGCTCACAAAGATGGACATGATTTTCTTGTAGAAAGGTATTAAGAGAGGGGGTAAAAAAAAGAAAACATTACATCAAAAACATTACATGTACTGAGGAACATCTTAAAGGCAATCATCAAAAAATTGAGGAAGCATGACCCCTGCACTGTGATAATATTAGTAAACATCACCATCTTTGTATTTCTTTTAAAATTTACTGCCTTCCTCTCTTTCTAAAAATTAGATCTCAGACTTTTTTACCTTCTCCAATTGGTGTTGCACTGCCAAGTTATTGTGAATGTGCAAGATCATCTCTCCAGTCATCCAGTCTTACTATTATTGTAAGTGTAAACAGACACAACTAAAACAAGATGTAAAACAGGTGAATAAGAGATACTAAGCATGTGAGCTGGGGTAGTTCCTCCAAGAAACCTTGGTGTGCATTTAAAATGAAATAATAATAGAAGATAAAACACAAAGGCTATTCATTAATAAATGGTCAACTTTAAGTGAGTGTTTGGGTAAGCGAGCTTCCCTGTTGAAACTGGTTAGCGCTTAACACAATTTTAAAGCAAAAAAAACAAAAACAAAAAATAAAATACATATTAGGACACAAATTTCCACAAAGCTTTTTTATATGTTTAGAATGTTCAAAGTGTAACACAAATCCTTTCACATAAACATAAACAACATAAAACATTATCATGTTTTACATAATATGTAGGGCGTCATGGTGGCGTAGTGGTTAGCATGTCCTCCTCACAGCAAGGAAAGCCTGGGTTGGAGTCCTGGGCTTGGCAGGGGCACTGTTGTGTGGAGTTTGCATATTCTTCTAGTGCTTGTGTAGATTTCTGCTGGGTACTTCAGTTTCCTCCCACTGTCCAGAAACATATACATTTGGCTACTTGACTTGAATCTGATGTGAGTGTGTGTGCTAATGGATGAGTGTTGGACTGGAAAGGTGTTAAAGTGGTACCCAGAGTTGGCCGAGATAGGATCCCGCCTTCCCATGACCCTAGTAGGATTAAGCAGTAAAGCAAATGAATAAATGAATGAATTACATGATACCATATTAGACGATGTAGACATTATATAATTCTGATTTGTGTTTTTCCTATTGTGGCAGCAATAAGCCTCTGTAACATTTTTAAGGAACATATACAATTTGATTTGATTTATAGTCGATGTATTTTTGCTCTTTGAAAAAGAAAAGATGGCAGAGACACACTAGGAAGAAACATATTTAGTGGTCTGTTTGAAACTGAGAATTCTGCTGTAATGGCAACATGACAGCACACAATGTGACTCTGTTTTTAAATTTTCTTTACACCAGAGGTATCCAAATTGTCAAACTCTATCAGCTTCTTGTTGTTGGTGTTGTTGTTGTGAACAGTTGTCTTTAAAAGTCCTACTCCTTCGTTATTAGTGATCAGAATCACATATGTGTTTTTCCTAGACAATAGCTAGAATTTCATGGAACCCAATCCCTTATTTTTCTCCTTTTTAGTCATATTTAATTCCCACCCATTAAGTGTTGCCTCCCTATTACATACGACCACCATCAACCAGGGAGACATGTGATGCTGTCACCTGCTGAGCCCTGGATTTTCAAATCCAGGAAACAGAATTATGACATCATGACTAAAAATGATGCTCGGACAGAATCCACTGAAATTTGGCAACGTTATTCATTTTGACAATGACAGCAATTCTGCAGAGTCGGTTTTTCTTTTTTTACTTCTTGACCTGGATATAGAATCATGATTTCACACTCAATCCTAGTCTTCCATTATTACTGACAGGAATTGTATAGAACTCTGTAGACTTCTTCAAGATGACGTGAACAATTATATGGAACTGGATCCTTTAAAATTTTTAAACCTTTAATGGAATTATTGACACTACCAGCTAGAGATACCTCCAGTGTGTAGCTTAACTCACTTATGGTAAGTACCTTTTAAATTTTTAACTAGTTGACAATTTTATCCAGAAATTCACTTCCACGAAATAAACTTATTTATTTATATTGTTTGTTTGTTTGCTTGTTTATTCATTCATTCATTTATTTATTTACTTGCTTGTTTTTATTTATATATATTTTTTTTTACTGAAACTATGTATATATTGTCAGAGCCTTGCCTGTTGTATTGCCTATTCACTTAGTTGATGTGGTCAGAGCTGGAAAAATGGCATTCAAATGTAAAGATCTGAAAAGCTTTGACAAGGGCAAACTTTTGTACTTGATAACCAGGTAAGCTCATTTACAAAATGGCATGTCTTATAAGGTGTACCAATTATGTGTACTGGGAGGTGAAGGTGTAAGAACACACAGTGCATTGCAGCTTGTCGCTTATGGGGCTGCATAGCCACGGAATGATCAGAGTGCTCAAGCTGTCCCCTTTCCACTGCCAAGACCACCTGCAATGAGAATTTGAGCATCAGGTCTGGACCATGGAGGAATATAAGAAAGCTGCCTGGTCTAATGAATCATGGTGTTTACTAGGGAAAGAAATGGCATCAGGATGCACTGTGGGAAGAATGCAAACTGGCAGAAGCAGTGTCATGCTCTGCACAATGTACTGAAAATTTGGGTCTTGGAATTCATGTGGATGTTACATTGACACCTCACATGACGAAAATTACTACAGACCCCTTCAATGGCAAGGGTACTCGCTAATGGCGGTGTCCTCTTTCAGCAGAATCCTGTGCCCTGCTCCAGAGCAAAATTTATTCAGGAATGGTTTCAAGAACATAATAAAAAGTTCAAGGAGCTAAGTCTGGTCTTGATAATCTCCATATCTCAAACTATACCACAATACACATTCAGAGGCCTTGTGCCTTAGCTTGGGAATGGGAATGGAACTCTATTTCTACAACACACCTCCATACACCCATCTCACTTAATAGTGTAACTTTGTTTTAAAATATTGATTGTGTGGTGAAGCAGCCATAATCATAAGCATTTAGGGCTAACATTTAAGTAAGTTATCACCCAGATCACATTGTGCTCTGCTTTATACAACAATCGGCTACGAACACATACACTTCTCAGTACTTTCATTCAGTTATTCATTTGCCTAACCGCTTAATCCTACTGGGGTTGCAGGGTAGCTGAAGCCTATCTCAGAAGGAGGAAACTGGAGTACCTTGAGGTAACCCAAGCAAGCACAGGGAGAACATGCATCCTCGAAGGGCACTGGGCTCTAACCCAGGACCTTCTTGCTGTGAGGTAGATCTGCTAATCACTATGCTACTGTACCACCCCTACTTTGGCTTTTAGCTCATCCATCATGTCATAAAGACATAATTTTACACCCAGTGTGCAGCAGCTACAAAAATTAGTTAATGATACTCATCATATATTAGAACATTTTAAAGCTCCTTCAAGTAAACTGGTAAAAACATTGCTATACAAAAAAGGATAAGAAAATACCTATACAGACATGAGAGTCTTGTGCAATTGCACTGGGGTAGGACTAACCATACTTACTAATCTGGATCAGATCTGAAGCCTACCAAACTGGATCTGGATTCAGCCCACCCACCACCATATATGATCAAATTTGGCCAAATTCACTAACCCCACCCCCTGATCTGGATTAAGTCATATCCCACTCACTGATCTGGATCATGTCCTAAGTTGGAGGCTTGCTGTGACATGGCTTGGGTTACCATGTGCAGTTTAGCAAGACAGTCTTGCTATGGTGCAATTTTATTACATGGTTGTAAAGAGAAGATGCTTAAGAAAGCAGTATGCGTGTGTGTGTGTGTGTGTGTGTGTGTGTGCGTGTGTGTGTGTGCTTGTTTGTTTATTTATTTATCTGCCTATTGGACAGTTTTCAATCCCTGTACGATGATATGATATGATGTGTTTGTGTGGGAGGTGTGTGTGTGTACACGGTACAAGAAAAGACTGCTTTAGTTCCCTTTTTTCCAATCACAGCACCCCTTCGCACCTTTTTGTTATATAAAAATACATCTGTACTAAATTTAATTATTAATATTTATTTTACAGTGCTGTTGAATTAATGACTCTGATTGGGCAGAAGTTTGAGAGAGAAATTTCTGTATATCTGTACTTGTAGGGGGGAAGTTGGCGTATACCCTGTGGATTTATTGATGATAGTACTCAGGCACTTGAGAACATGATGAGTTGTCATTTTGTCACACTTCATTGCACATGTGTAGGTCATTTTGCAAAAGCAAACCAAATGCAGTTTGAGCAAAACACAATGTGTATCTGCACAATTTGAGGAGTGGTTTGGAAAGCCTATATAAAGGCTCAAAAAGGTCCACTATTGTTAGTCTAGTGCACGTCATAATGCCACGTCTATCACATGAACAACGTCTCTGGGCAATAGGTATGGTGGGGGCCAGTTTGAGCTACAGTAGCGAGACATACGGACTGTACACAACCCACCATCAGAAACCTGATTGATCGCCACAACATGACAAGGTCAGTTGACAACAGGCCATGTCCAGGGCGAGAGAGAGTGACGACTCCCGAACAGGATTGCTACATCCGGTTGCAACGCTTATGGGACTGGTTTCGCTGTACTATATCACCAAAAATCACCACCTATATCACCGCCTGTATCACCGCAAATGGATTCCCATTCCAGACTGACTGTGTGACTACTGACTGTTGTGACTTTCATTTTGGCAGGTGCCATTTTGTTTTGTTGTTTTTGATGTGCATAATTTATTCTTGAC
>JAOUQZ010000026.1:2509204-2522632 GCA_028564935.1 Neosilurus hyrtlii
GTGTGTGTGTGTGTGTGTGTGTGTGTGTGTGTGTGTATATATATATATATATATATAATGTGTGTGTGTGTGTGTGTGTGTGTGCGTGTGTGTGTTCAATAAATGCTTGTTAAAAAGCCTTAAAAAAATCCCTGGATCCAGATTGTGACCTGATTGAGATTGCCAGGCCCATACCCCACCAAATAAATTCATTAGTCTTTGCATAATTCAGCTAACAGCCAAACAAACGGACACTGCTGAATACATAACCAAACAGTGGCGGTATTAAACCATCAGTTAATATGTCTGACATGTATGCTACACACTACAAATTATTCTCTTTTCAACACATGCAACTTGCCTGGGTTTAAAATTGAGTCACATTTGGTAGATCGTGTACTCTTATGAAGTGTTTTTAATGGTTCTAATTAAGGGTTGTCAGATTCTTAAGAGGATTCAACCTGGAACACTTTCTGGTAGGGTTTTGCTCTAGGATTCTATAATAAGCCAAATATAAAAATGCTGTTAGTAAAAATCGATGTTATGAGCCAAGTCAGGACATGTGGGTGAAGCTAAGAATAGCACACAACACTGATGGGTCAAAACCCTTTGTGATGTGAATATCAAGATACAGATAGTCTTGGCACATTGTTACCAAGGTATACTGAATTTTTGGTGGAAAAGTACAATTTAATTCTAAATCTCCTAGTCTTCCATGCAGTGGATGTTAATGGTCCTCAAGCTGGTATCTAACTGGCTGTTGGATTGCTTTTGGTCAGCTTCTCATTTCACACTACTGTACCTTACCCCTTGAAACATCATCTTGCTCCTATGTTGTTTATTTTTTTAAGGTTGAGTGGTGCCAATACTTTGTGCAAAGGAACAGATTACCTATGCAGAAGGTGCATGCACCTGATAAATTGTCAGCTTTGTGACATAAGCATCTTCTTGTGTATTTTACATTGCTGTATTTATTTATTTTCTAAAAAAAAAAAAAAAAAAAAAATGAATGTCCATAATATTTTCTTTTTTTATTTTGTTTGCATCTCATTGCAATCACAATCCCAGCTTTTGCTACAGGTCACACTTTTACTTAAAAAAAAGTAAAAAATAAAATAAAAATAATTGCACTACTTAAAATGCCATTTAAGAGATGGCACTTGACAATCAAGTGTAGCTACTGGTCTATATGAGATTAATGTATACAGTTCATTTTCCTTCTGTTTTCCTTTAGTCGACATAATCTAAAGATCTCTTGTCTCAGCATGATAAGTAATTATGCAGGGTGGTTTGAAAGGATTTGCTGTATGTATGAGCACCATAGCTTTATTTTGTACTGATGTAAATCAGAGTTTATTTATTCTGTATATATTTGTACATAAGGTTTCTATGTATGTGTGCCTTTTGATGTTATAATGATTGATGTAAATAAAAGTTACAGTATAGTGTACAGTAAAAGTTAGCCTTGACACCATATTAGCACTGGGTTTCTTTTATATATCTTCAATTACTATGTTATTGCTGTATCTAATATCTAAATGTTCACCTAAAGCAGATGCATTATTGTATTGAAATATAGAATAATATTTTGACCAGCTTAACTATAGGATTATTTAATGCAAATGTGTATAATGTAATTTATATAATGGTGGCACGGGGGTGTAGTGGTTAGCACATCCGCTTCATAGCAAGAACATCCTACATTCAAGTTCCGGGCTCGGCAATGGCGTTTCTGTGTGACGTTTAGTCATGTTCTACCTGTGCTTGTGTGGGTTTCCAAAGACATGCACATTAGGCTAATTGGCTGTTCCAAATTGCCCCTAGGTGTGAGTACAACTATTTTTCTGTGTTGGCCATGTGATGGACTGGCTAGCTGTTTAGGGTGTACCCAGCCCTCTCTCAGAGTCGGCTGAAATAGGCTTCATCCTTCTAATGTCACCAGTATGATCAAGCGGTTTGGCAAATGAATGAATAAATAAATGAATTAATGAGGTTATATAACAGGTCATATAAAAATGTATAATTTATATTTACCTGGCAAGTTCAGCACCTAACCTTCCAAGGTCCAGATGTGTGCCAGCAACATTTTCTATGTAATTATTCTTTATTAATCTAGAAAGGTTTTCTAGCTTTTCATGTTAAATGAAAAGACAATATGTATTTTAGTGTACCAGAAACAAAGATCGCAATTTTAGCTTCACAAAGCAAAAAACTTTTGGAATTTCGAAAACAGCCATTAAGCAGCCTGTTTATTTATATAATTTCAGCCAATTAACACATCACAAAAAATACCTGGTGAGTCTGGCTCTGACATTGATCAGGCTGAACATTTATGGGCTGATTCATTGTGTGCATTCTGCCATGTCTGTCCTTTCTACATCAGCAGATAGTTTCTTACAGTGTCGCCTTCTACATTTTTGTATTAACTAACACCAGATACCAGGACAGTGCGAGAGTTTTGTGTTAGTTTGCACGTGAAGTCTGTGTTTCTTCTCGCACAACAAAGCAAACTCAGGCTGTGTCCCAAACAATGCACCATTTGACAAGAAGTGCATTTATGAGGGTGCACATGCCATTATTACACACACTATGGAAGCATTTAGGGAGAACGGCTCAATTTGAATCCTTAAAACAAGTCATTAAAGAAAGGGGGAAAAACATGGCAATACTCTAACACACATACACTTTCTCTCCCTGACTAGCCCTAATGACACTAGACGACCAGTTGAAAACACACTGCTTTGTCATGAAATGGTTATATCTTGACTTGTTCAGTGGAATAAAACAAGTTGAAAAAATGTGCTTTTTTGCATTGGGAAGCTGAAAGAGTTCTTTCTCCCCAGTATGAGAAGGTCTAAGTATAAGTGCTCTATTATTTTAACTTTCCAAGTTTGCACCATTTTTACTTGCCAAGTGTATTTAAATTAAAGTAGACTGTATATCCTAGATATATACAGTTTAATTAAAACTGAGGTGACTTGGAAGAACTCTAATTCTTCACTGTAGTCAAACAAAGCTATTTTAATGCAGAAAAATGAGTAGCATTAAGCAGTTTTTCATGTATAACCTTCTAATCTCCATTCTTATAGATATGAATAAATAATAATGCACTAGAACAATGTTGTAAAATGGACAATGAGGTGGATGTTTTCGAGCAAGCAAAGTGCAAAACAATGTTTATTTATCCATGAGAGTGAATATTTTTAGCATCGAAACAAGGACTAATTCACTGTGCTGTCAAAATTTACATGTCTATGCAAACACATGAGCACAAGTGATACACTAACATTGATTTTTAGTGTGCAATGCTAATTAAGAATGATGTAATTACCCAAATCAGGGTATTTTATTTATTTATTTTGTGAGAGTAGATGCGGTTAACTTGCTGTCACTAACTAGATTTCATACTTGAGAAAACACACAGGCTAAAAGATGAGAGGGAAATAAAATGGCATAGGAGCTTGCCAGGCCCAAAAATATATAAATAACATTAGTGACATGCTACCATGCCACTTGGAAAAAAATACTGACATGGATGTAAAGTGTGCAGTTTAATTTTCTTAATTTCTTGCTGTCAGTTCAAATGTTCATAAGTTTCATGTCTTGCTAGTGAGCATTACTGTATACTGTACACTGAAATGTCAAGCAGCACTTATTTTGATGAGTAATACAATTATGGCAGAACCCTGGTTTAGATTAATGAGTAACCAACTTGATCAGCCCTGTGGAAAAAATTTCTTGGTTTGACCAGCTACTAGCTGGTATGGAAACACTCAATTAGCGCTGATAATGCATCATTGTAAAATAAAATATTTTGAGGGAAATGAGTAAATCAGGTATCGGTGGCACCTCGCAGCAAGAAGGTCTTGGGCTTGAGCCCCAAGTTCGGGCATTACTGTGTGAAGTTTGTGTGAGTTTTTTCCGGGTACTTCAGTTTCCTCACACAGTTCAAATGCATGCACATTAGACTAATTGGCTGTTCCAAATTGCCCCTAGGTGTGCATGTGAGTGTCACTAGTTGTGTGTGCATTGCCGCTGGGTTTTGGAAACTGGAATTTTCAGCAAGAAAGTAATAATATTTCTGGCTTTAATTTGCCCATGATTGTTGACTATCGTGCAAATTTCTGGTTTCAGTGTCGTTTGCTGATTAGTGTTAGCTTCCATGGCTAGCTGCCTAAACATGCTTGTTTGCTAATACTGGCCAAGTTTGCTAGCAAGCTAGAATTCAATAATTGTGCCAGCAAAACTTATTTAATGGTAAAAATGATTACTAGCATATTACTAGAAATGCTAAATAACTGTTGTTATAGTGATTGGTTGAAAAATGTTTAACTAAAGTATCAATGTGGTCCACTCAAGAACTGACCACATAATCAGGATGCTGCTAAACATGACATTGTAGCTAACGTAATGCGAACTAACTTACAGTGAATATTCCTGTATTAATTACATTGTGACACATGCCAACTCCCCTTCAACTGGTTTGATCTGGAACAAACCACTTTTTCCAAGAAGTCACTGGTGTATTAGAAGTATTTATTAACAGTGAGTGCCCCAGTGTGTTATTTAAGCTACATATATCTACACTAAGCTAAAGCTCTTTAAACAGGAACTGGTGCTAATGTTTACATTAGTTAGAGCGGTCACAGATAGTTTGCTCACTACTTTGTCTTGTGTGTGTGTGTTGTGTTTGTGTGTGTGTATGTGTATGTGTGTTTGTGTGTGTCTGAAGAATAGAGAGAAACAGAGCTCAGGAATTATGCAAGATATCATGTAATAGAAATTAAGATACAAAATAAAAATATGTGTAGTTAATATTAATAACTATACCAAATATAATAACCAAATATTAATTAAATGACATATTACAGTGTTATCAATGTTTCTGAAATGTAAATTATTAGAGTATTTTAAATATAATTGGGTAAACATGCCTAATAAACACAAATTCTGTATAATATATTTATAATAAAGTAAAATGTCGAATGTGCAACTGATATATATTAACACACCTTCCTTGATATATTTTTCATGATTTATTAATAGATTGAATCATTGAAGATGAACTGCAAAATGTTTAGCAATTTATCTACCAAGACACTCCCAAAGTGTAGACACCGTGAATTATAACTAACACAACAGTCATCATAAATAGCACTGTATAAATTCATATATAAAAAAAGAAATTGTGACTTTAAAACACCAAGATAACAATTTTAACTTGAATAAAATCGTGAATATATATATATATATATATATATATATATATATATATATATATATTAGAACTTTTAAGTTTCTTATAATTTATATTTTATTAGTATGATTAAGATTAATAAGATATTATTTTGGCAGTACAGTATGCAGTACAGTACAATACAGTAATATACAAAATATTTAAAACAATACATTTAATTTAATATATAAAGTAAAATTTATAATGTTCATATATACATATATAAATACACTCATCTGACTCACTACAGCTTTTCAAGCCATTGCAGGCATCACACACAACCATTTTTAATCAGGGAATAATTTTTATTTTATTTAATTTTTTCAATAATAATATGTGATATTAAATAGGTACTGCATGTTGGCAAACAAAACACACATGTTTATCTAAAACCCTTATTCCCTCAGTCATTAACTCAGAAATTGTTATAGGTCCTGTACATATCACTCAATGTTATTGATATCGTAATTCCAATAAAACTAAATACATACACGCACTTATTGCTCACTTTATTAGAAACATGTTCAACGAATATCAATGCAGTTACTTGTGTGTGCAAATTCTGTGTAAACTCTGAGACTGTTGTGTGTGTAATTCCCAGGAGATTAGCAGTTTCTCAAATACTCAAAGCAGCCTATCTGTTACCAACAACCCCACCAAAGTTAAAGTCACACGGATCAGACTTACTTCATTCGGATATTTGATGTAAACAGGAAGTAAAGCTGGTTACCTGTATCTTCATGAGTTATATTATGCTGCTGTCAGATGATTGGCCGATTAGATAATACATATAAAATGATATCAGTATTATCTAATCCAATTGTATTTCTGCTGAAATTAAGATTTGTTTTTTTTTTGTCATAATTTTCTTACATTCTTACATTACTGCAAAACACTGTTCCACCCCCACACACTGTTTTGTATTTGTGTTTCTTATGTCATGAGAATTTGGGCATGCATAAACACAGATCCACATTCCTTACTGAGAAGCTGATTGACGCCAAAGCTTTAGAATGAAAATAATCTGAGTTCAGGGGTTATCAGGGAGCAAAACATGAGATTAGTCACAGGACTGTATCACCACATCATTTAAAACAGGCCTTAACAAAACAGTCATTAAAAAACAACATCTGATTAAAGCTGTGTGCATGGGTATCATTCCAATAGCAGTAAAAGTGTTATTCATCAGATTTATTATTATTATTATTATTATTATTATTATTATCATTTTCAAATTTGATTTCTACAGTTCATCTAATCTAATTTTCTAATCCATCTGCTGACAATAAAAATTTGAACCACCTGAAAGCAGGAATACACCTAGGATAGGATGTCAGGCTATCATAGAGCACCACACACACACACACACACACACACACACACACACACACACACACACACACACACAAACAGAGAGAGAGAGTAGAAATGTCCTTCAAGAGGTACTTTACACTTTTATCCGAGTATGTTTCAGAGCACTAAAGTATAAAATGATAATCATAAATTTGCCATATATAAGGAACTAAATTGAAAAGTACAAGATAGCAGTAAAAAAACAAACTTGCTACAAAAAATAAACAATTACAATAAAGATATGCTAAATAGCTTGCTTCTTTCAGAAAAGTGAAAAACAGTAAAGATTATTTCGGCTTCTACAGATTTTTGTCTTCCATTCTACAGAAGTTCTCTTTTTTTTTTTGGGTGGAGAGGTTATGAGATTGTTCGTGTGTGTTTTTGACCATAATAACTTGAAAACGAATGGATGGATTTCCGATTTCTATGAAATTTTTACCAAATATGGGTCTTGGGCCAATGAAAAACTCAAGGCATTTTAACTGTACTGTATTCTTTAATACAGATTTCAACAGGTGTTTCACTGAGTACAGATGATTTTGCAATAGTGATAGATTATATACAGAATGTGATTACATACAAAGAGTGGGCTAGTGAACTTTTCCAGTTAGGTTCCTCTTCATTACTGCAGGGATTCCCTCAATTCTCCCAGTCTCCCAGACTTCTCACTTCTCAAGTGATTCAGAGTTCATCCTCCACACACTGCTCATTCCTTTTTTATTTTGGGAACTTTTTATTTGGGACATGCATGTTATTTTAGACACAAATATTTAGGACAATTTCTTTTGAGCATTATTTAGGACAGTACTCTAGACATTTCTGGACACTATTACTAGGTGATTATAACTTTAAAAAAAAGATATATACAAGATAGCTGTATAGATTCTGGATATAACACATTGATATATATATATATTTTTTTTCTTTTAGATAATTTACTTTCCCTATTTTTACATATTTTTTTATTTTATTTTATTCATTTATTTACTTCTTTATTTATTTTTGTTGTTGAACATTTTATAATAATTATTTTTCCTTTTATATTTATTTTTACTTAGGTCAACATTTTAAACCTTCATTTGTGCCATATTTTTTCCTTTCAGACAGCTGTCATAAATATTATTTTGTTTTGACGAGTATGTCTCTCGAACACAAATATATGGAGACTTTGCTATATTACTATTATCATTGTTGTTGTTTTTATTACTAGTATTCTTAATAAGAATTGATTATTCTTGTTTTTATTTTTACATTTTATTTTTACACTTTTTTATTTTTATTTTTTTTACCTCAAGTGTCCTTTTGGGTTTGTGTAATTCTTGTTTTTGTCCCTCACACTATTTACACTGACACTTACACCCAAGGAGCAATCTGGAACAGCCAATTAACCTAATGTGCATGTCTTTGGACTGTAGGAGGAAACCAGCATACTTGGGGGAAAACCACGCAAGCACGGGAAAAACATGCAAACTTCACACAAAAATGCTCTCGCCAGGCCTGGGACTCAAACCCAGGACCTTCTTATTGTGAAACGGATGTGCTAACCACTACAGCACCATGCTTACATTATATATTATCTTTCTTGTATTTATACAAATTTGTTTTGTACACTCTGCATGTACTATTAATCTTTTGGAAAGGAATTCAGAATGGTGTGCAGGATGGGGAAAGTGTGAATGTGTTTGTGTTTACGTTAGAGAGATGACTCTGGTGAGAAACAGTAATCCTGGTCACGTCCTAATTTATCTTCATGACACGCTCATGGTGAGGGAACTTCCTGTCAATAGGCATGAACACAGCAGGGTCACAGAGAGAAAGAGAGAGAGAGAGAGAGAGAGAGAGAGAGAGAGAAGAAAGGAAAGATTAGATGCTTATTTTAAATATAGTATCTTTTGTTAATTGCTTTTATTAACGAAACATGGTACATTTTTAGTCTCCTTTTTGTATCAGTTTCTCTCGTTTATTCAACCCTCATTTCATTACTCTTGTTTTTTTGTCAGCTGTTTCTCTTGTTTGTCCTTCAATTATCCCTCTTTTATATTCCTGCTGTTTTTGTCCCACAATCGTCCCACTTCTTTTTGTCCCTCCATTGCCATTAAATCTTACAAAATTTTTTTGTTGCTCTTGATTTTGTTCCTTAGCAGTCCTTCATTTTTTGCCATGATTACTCATCATCTTTTTGTCCTAGACTGTCCATCTTGTTTCCTTTTTCTCTCTATTTGTGACTTATTGTTGGCCCTATTGTCATTGTCCCTAAATTTGTCCATGTTTTATTTGCCCCCTTTCTGTTGTCCCTTGATTGTATTCCTCTTCAGTCTTTTTTTATCCCTTTTGTTTGTTTTTCCCTATACTCTTCCTCAAGCTGTCCCTCTTGCCTTTGTCCCTCAACTGTCCCCTTATCTGAACTTTCTGCTGCAGGAGACGCTGCATCGGTTGATTCGATTCTGTGGAGAAAGAATCTGCTTATTCTGGATTTGCAGCCAGGAAGCTATAAATAGCTCCAGAGTGGTGAGGCAGAGCGGTTGAGGTGAAGCAATAGAGAGAAAGGAGTGAGGGAGGAAGGGAGCAGTAATACAGGAATGGTTGAACAAAGGACACTAGTTTGCATTGTCGATATTTAGTGAAGACAGAATGAACAATTATGCTGTGTCTGTCTTCTAAAACTAAAAGTCATTAAAATAGAAAATGAATGAAGTTCAATGAAAGGTCTCAGCTTGACAAAAGCCACACCTTCTTTATCGAGACTGGAGAAACAAAAGCCATACCTTCGTCATTGAGACTACAGAGACAGAGGCCAAACCTTTATTAGTGAGACTCTAGACACAAAAGCCCCACCTTCTTTGTTAAGACTATAGAGAAAGAAGCCACACCTTTTTTTTTTGTGTGTGTGTGTAGACACAAAAGCCACGCCTTCTTCACTGAGACAGGCAGGCACATGATTGTTCCCCATTTTAATAGCCTAATATTGTTTATTTACCTCATATGGTTTGGGTTTTTAATTAATTAATGTTAATTGATTGTGAATTTGCTTAATCCTTTCATTAGGATCAATAAGAGGCTAGAGCCTATGTCAGCTGACAGTGGGCAAAGGCAGGTTGCAGTCTGAACAGCTCACCAGGCCAGCACAGGATAACCATTCACACTCACAGCCACACCTTGGGGTAATTTGAAACTAATTAGCCTAATCTGCATGTCTTTGGACTGTGGGAAAAAAACAGAGTACCCAGAGAAAACTCACACAAGAACACGGGGGGGGGGGGGAATACAAAATCCACATAGAAACGCCTGACCCCAGGCCTTGAACCCAGGACCTTCTTGCTGTGAAGCAGATATGCTACACCACCGTGCCGTCCCTAATGATGTCTTTAACAGCTTAATGTCTTTGATTTTATTGGATTTATGTGTTTTATTTGATTAGACACTGATTGGCTAATGGACTAGTGTTACAAAGGATTTTTATATATACAGAAAGACTTGATGAGTTCGCATTCTTTTGAACTCGAGCCATTCACTATGTTTAAAGGACTGGGTAGCATACTCTTTTATTTTCCCTGCTCCAAACAGTCAGACCTCGGAATTATTTGTATTACATCTATCAAACGAACTTTAAGTGTTTTAGCTGGGGATCACTGAATTAAGATACAGATGCATTTAGAAAGAATTTTCAGTACATAGATATGAATTAGAGTTTAATTAGCTTCATGATGAATAACTGCCTGGATTAACACAGAAGTCAGCAGCGGACAATGAGTTAAAAACTGATTATATGGGACCCCTACTTACAGAATCCATTATAATGTTATTGTTTTTGTATGTGCTAATGATGATCAAATGGCTATTATATAAGTTTGATAGCTGGATATTGTTAATACTGAAATAAGAGTTGCTAACTTCAATGCTTGAAAATAATTACATAAAAAGAGTTTATATCAGTGCATGTGTTCAAATCAGTAGGCAAACAACAAAGAAAACTGTAATAACATGTTAAAAAGTCAAATAAATAAGTGAAGGTTAAATAATTTTATACAACTGTTTAGATGAGACACTGCAGATGGAAAGACAGTTTAGGCCCCTGTCACATATAAACCGTTTGCAGAACTTATGATAACTTTCTATAAAATGCTGGCATATGCTGAACTATTGATGTTATTCCAGTTTCGAACACATAACTTATCAGTAACTTATCCAGAACCTATCGAAAACTAACTAATATCGAACTTATCACCAACATATATTGACATATGCACATGCATCTGACGTGTTTCAGACAACCACAGAACTTTTACTGAACAACTATCTAACTTACAGCTGGCATATTATGGGCAAATTGGCAGTGTTTAGAAGAATTGGTGTTTAAAATGTGGTTCAAACAAGTCAGTACTCCTCAAGACTCCATCGTTGAATGTCGTTAATCATATGTTGTGAATGCTGTCAACATGCTAGCCATTCGTTGGTATAAGTTATACCTGGGTTCAAAGTATACTAGACATTATATTCAACTTATGAGCTACTTAGAAATAATTTACCTACAACTTATGGCCAGATAATGCAAAACATATAAGCCATATGCTAGCATGCGTCGAAAATGTTGTGCATGCACAATATTTTTTGACAATCCAGCTGTACTATGACTTATACCAGCGTGCTGTTATTTTACACAGAATTTGCCCATAACTTATTTGATTTATGCAAGTGCTTTCGCCAATTTTTTTTATACGTCAGCATACACTAGTTAAATCGTCAATGTGTGACAGGGGCTTTAGATGAGACAAATGACACAGAAAATAAGATGGGAATGTACAGCACTAACAATGGTACTGCAACCAGCCGGCAGGAACTCTAGCCCTGTGACGTCCTCAAGTTTGAGATATGTCCAGGTGCTCATTTTTTCCTCAGTTACTGGGACACACAGGTAATCACTTCATATGCTAGTTTATCACATCCTATATTTAGGTGTGTGTTCTGTGCTGAAAAAGTGTTAAGCAAAATTGTCTTGCTCATGGCAAACACAGACGGTGAGAGACGCAATATCAAATGTAGACTCCAACAGGCAGAAAATTAGCCACAACCACTGACATCAGGAAAGAAAATTTCCAAAAATACAGCAGAGCCTCAGAGCTCATACAGTCTCACAAAGCACTTCTTCAGATAACACAGAAACAGAATTACTGAGATGTGAGGCACTGGAATTGTGTTGGCTCTCGTCTGGAATTTGGCCCCAAGCAAGTACATAAGAGAGGGAGAGAAAGAAAGAGCATTTGTCATTTATCAGCAACTTCTAGGCATGACCATGAGACATCTCAGTTTGCGTGTCGCTGAAATGTAGACAAAACAAGTCAACATCAAAGAGACAAAGTGTACAACATGCCAAGCAGTATCTGTTGTGTATTTATGTGAAGGTTCTTATTAGCATTTGAGCTAAAGTGCAACAGACGTTCCATTACAAATAAGTCAATGGAGAAGCAGCCAGTGTATTAGCTTTCTTTCTTTCTTTCTTTCTTTCTTTCTTTTATTCGTGATTTCCCCTGATTTTTCTTTCTTCTTTTAGCTGTAACCGGGCTCAGCGAGTATTTCGGTGTGGAGTTTGCAAGTTCTCCCTGGTTTCTTCCCGGTAATCTGGTTTCCTCCCACAGTCCAAAGACATGCACATTAGACTAATTAGCTGCTCAAAATTGCTCCAAGGTGTGAGTGTGAGTGTGAATGGTTGTGTTTGTGTGTTAGCCCTGTGATAGACTGGCAAGCTGTTCAGGGTATACCCTGCTTTCGCCCAGAGTCGGCTGAGTTAGCCCCCCCAGTATACATGAGCAACAGCTCCCATGGGCCATGGATGGCTGAATGCATCAACCTGGATTTAAACTGGCGAATACTTTTACTCTTTAAAAAACAAAAAACATTATCTTCTTCCCTTTTTCTTACTGTCAAATGAGCCATCTTTCTTTTTTTAATCATCTGCTTGAAATGTTCTAATTCTAATTCTAAGCCTCCTATTTGTCCTATTAATTTTTTTTCATTATTCATGCAATACTTTTCTATCTAAGGTTACATTCTTCTTTCTTTTTTTACTCCTCCTACATCACCATGAGGATATGAAGATGTAAGCATTTGTTAGCTAGTCCAATCATTTGTTTGTTTAAAGCTTGTATCACTTTTGAGGTGCTGCCACTGAGTCACAAGAATGCAAGCACTTTCAAACACACCTCTAGCAGCCACGCCACAAATTCCTTCCACACAAATTAAATACAGGACAGGTGTGTGTGTGTGTGTGTGTGTGTGTGTGTGAGTGTGAGTGTGTGAGTGTGTGAGTGTGTGTGTGAGTAATTAATATCACCTTTAAAAGCTGAAAGACTCGACATTAAAAGAACTAGCATTCTTAAAATGAAACTAAACCCTATTTGCTCTCAGGTGGAAGCAGTGCCCTGCCTGGTCCTGTCCTAATCAGTGCCTGATTCCCTGCATTCTACTGCATTATGGGTGGTGCTAGTACCTAGGGTATTTCATTTGGATCTACAGTGATGAGAACTGGTGTGTGTGTGTGTGTGTGTGTGTAATAATAATATATAATTATTGGTACTTCCAGAAAATAAATTTCAATCAATATTATAAATGGATTCCAAGATGTCTAAAGTTTGACAGGTACTGTAATCTTCTCTTTTAATGTCTTTTTGTGTCTCTGTTGTTGTGTATTTATGTCATGTCATTTTCTGAACTGCTTATTCCTAATTAGGGTCGCGGGTGAGCTGGCGCCCATCTCAGCCGCCTCTGGGCGAGGGCAGAGTACACCTGGGACAGCTCGCCAGGCCATCACAGGGCAGAAACACGCTGACGGCTATGCAGCCTACTCTTGACGAAAATCAGCAATG
>JAOUQZ010000026.1:2543892-2562633 GCA_028564935.1 Neosilurus hyrtlii
TATATATATATATATATATATATATATATATATATATATATACACACACACACACACATATATATATATATATATATGTATATGTGTGTGTGTGTGTGTGTGTATATGTATATATATTTATACAGGTGACAGTAATTGGCCCCCTTGCACTTTGTGCTGCCTCCCCTTGGTGTAAACATAACATAAGAACTTCCTCTTCCTGTAGTGCATGCTGAAATGAAATAGAGGAAAACAAATCAGCTTGTAAGCCATAATTATGACTTGGCATCTCACAGTTCTGAATAAGCGTCTCATATTTATGACTTATAGTGACCGAAAGAATGAGATCGCAAATACAAGCGACTGAAATGAGCTTCCTTCACAAGGTGGCAGGGCTCATCTGGGAGATATCAGGGAGATCGGGTGAGAAATTCTGTCATCCGGGAGGAGCTTGGAGTAGAACCGCTGCTCCACTGCGTTGAGAGGAGCCAGTTTAGGTGGCTCGGGCATCTGATTAGAATGCCTCCCAGGCGTGGCGTTTCGGGCATGTCCAACCAGAAATATTTGTTTCCATTCATTCATTCTTTCATTTATTCATTCATGCCTATATACATATAATCAGAGTACTAGTATTAGTCATCCTGACAGCATAATTTGTGTGTGTCTAACACATTTAAGCCATACAGAGTTTGTTTTAATGATTATAAAAATCACAAAACTGGGTGATTTTATTTGGTGGATTAACCAATGGTTAGCAGTCTTTGTTTCCCGAAAGTGACGTGAACTCGTTGATGCGAGGTAAGCAAGTAAACAAGCAGGTCTATTCAGTGAGTGAGGTTTTAGGTGATAAAAAAAATGTGTTCAAGAAGCAACTATGGCTAACAGTTGGAGAAAATGGGTGTAAATGGTGACCTATTTGAACCAGAGAGGGAGGAGTCTCTTGTGGAGACGGCGAGACGTCACATTCTGGTGACTCTGAGGACGAGAACGCTGCAAGAGATGAGTGTGACGGTAAATCCAAAATGGCTTACGCAGCTAACGTTTTGCCACCTCGGATTCCCTGTCGTCAGTTGGTTTGCAAACAAAAAAAGAAATGTTTTGCGTGATTTCTGCGCTCGTTGTTTGTGCAGCTCAGCACTGGCTGATAATGTGTAATGATGCACGGGGTCAGTGATGCAGACCAGCCAATCCAAGGAGTTCATGTCACTACAAGGCTGGAACAGCTAATGAGAAAGGCAATGTGTCTTTGAGCATGCCCAGTGTCGCGGCACTCGCACCTACTTTTACAAGGGCCAAGGACTGATGTTGGAGGAAGGAAACAGTGAAGTCCTATGTGATCATTTTAAAGAACTAGTAACACTAATTCACCACAGGTACATTTTAAGGAAAATCAATTTTTACAGGAAAATCAATGCCATTAAAAAAAAAAATTACCATTTAGAACGTGTACAGATATATGACCTTAAAAATCTGATTTCGGCGCATGCCTGAAGAGGGGCGTGGTGGCGTGGCCTCATTAAAGGAGCAGCTTGTAATTATTTCTGAATCAGCTTTGCAGGCATTTGCAGTATTTGGCAGATGCTCTTATCCAATTTCTTGGAATAATTTCAACAAACAATTAGCTATTTTTTTTTATACAACTGAGCAATTGAGGGTTAAGGGCCTTGCTCAAGGGCCCAACAGTGGTGATAGTGGGGACTGAACCGCTGACCTAGAGATAAGTAACCCATTGCCTTAACCACTAAGCCACAACTGCCCAGACGACGTTGGCGTTCCAGCATTCGAAATTGGAGAAATAAACTTGTACATCACATCAACCAAATATAAAGGGGAAAAAAATTCTCCCGTTAATGCAATAAAGGATCTCTCATACCACATGACCCGATTCAACACAATTCGCGACATGCTGGGCGACAGAAGCGTCTATTGAAGGTGATGGTTTGTTTTCACATTTTCTTTAAGCGCCTGTGTGTTTTTGTTCAATTATCGCTTGTACATCCACGTCCGATGCCCGAGCGAAGTATCGACGGCCAATTCACATGCCTAATGATGACAAAATATACGGAATATGGCGGATCCCGGTAAGTCCCAAACTTGTCACTTTTCCTTGCGAACAGTAAACGAAAGATTTGCGAGCAAAATGACAACTTTGCGACCTTCTCACGACACGTGCGGACTGTTTGAGAAGAGTTTGACACTGTTCCGCGTCAGAGCCTGGTTTTTTCCGACATTTGCGGAAATTTCAAACACGTTTGAAATTTTCTTGTGACGAGTTCAGGAACCGGGTGACCAGAACGCGATGCCACGGATGTCGCGCGGCAAATTTGAGAATGAAAAGCCACAGCCGCAAATTGCCAGTCGCCGCATCACTCGTTTTACTATCGCGTGGTGTGATCACCACCTAATTAGTGCTCCATCAGTTTTTTGATAGCCATTGCCTAAAGGTCAACACACTTTTGTCTCATTTGAAGTATTGTGGTTTGGTTTATGTCAACTTGTTCTCTTTTTATTATTATCATACTTTTAGAGTTTTGTTATTATTTGTATAAGTAATGCTTTTGAAATTTTTTAGGAACCTGCCCATTAGCTGTGTCAGGCTGATGTACCCGACTCCTTTGTACTCCCATGCTGGTCATGGGCCTTTCTCAGAGGTATACGAGCCGGCAGAAGACTCTTTCCTTTTGATCGATACCTTGGAGAAGGACGCCGATTTGCTTCGGCGAAACAAGTGGGTATTACGTTCCTATTTGCTCTTGTATTAAATACTGTAACCAGCTGTTAAAAGTTTACCTTATTAACCCTAATTGTAACTTGGCTAATAATAAAACACTTTGATTTATTTCAAAAAAATTTTTGCTCACTTACTCATTTGCAAACCGCTCAGTCTCATTAAAATCTCTGAGAGACTGAAGCCTATCTCAGCCGTAACTCTGAAGCCAGGGTACACCCCGGACACCTCGCCAGACCATTCACAATCACACCAGTTAGCCTAATGTGCAAGTTTGTGGACTGTGGGAGGAAACCGGCGTACCTGGAGGAAACCCCACGCAAGCACGGGAAGAGCAGGCAAACTCCACACAGGAGCACCCTCGCCAAACCCAGCAGCTTCTTGCTGTGCTAGCCACTACACCGTGCCGCACCTTTTTTTGTGCAGACAAGAGAAAACGTGTTCATGTGTGCTGGGTGCCGACCTCATGTTATCATGTTTCTGTACTATTTGAATACTTTTTGTTTACTGAAGTTGCACATAACGGATATTGGAGTGCAAACCTAACTAAAAGCTCTCACCAGATTGATGCCGTTTCAGTAGCACTGAGTTTCTTTATACTTGTGTGGTAATGCTTGGTGCCAGATCAGGAAATGGATTCACAGTCCTGTGACTCCTCTGAAGATGATAAAATAACGACTCAATGATGAATTTTCCAGCAAAACTACCAGAAGCATCTGAGCCTGGACTCTGCAGAGCTCTTCCTTTTTCTTTTTTTTTTTTAATCAGGGCTGTTGCTTTTGGTCCTAATTGAGTGTCTGAGCTTGTTTTTGAGTTGTTGTTGTTGTTGATGATTTGCTTTAACATCTTATTTCATTAGTTACCATACAGTAGCATACAGCTCATATTTGAAGCTTGTCAGTGTAGGTTTAAACTTGTAAGTCTCATTATACATATCCGTCCATCTCTCTGTCTATCCATCCATCTATCCATCCATCCATCTATCTATCTATCTGTCTGTCTGTCTGTCTATCCATCCATCTATCTATCTGTCTGTCTATCCATCTATCTATCTATCTGTCTATCTATCCATCTGTCTATCTATTTGTCTGTCTTTCAACTATCTATCTGTCTGTCTCTCTCTATCCATCTATATATCTATCCATCAGCCGTGTGTCTATGTATTTCTCTATCCAGCTGTCTATCAACTGTCTATCTGTCTGTTTGTCTGTCTATCCGTTTGTCTATCAGTCTATATATCTATCAGCTGTCTGTCTGTTTTTCTCTATCTAACTGTCTATCTATCTGTATATCTGTCCATCTAGCTCTCTAATTATCTATCTATCAACTGTCTATCTGCCTGTCTGTCTATCTATCCATGTCTCTCTCTATCCGTCTATATATCTATCAGCTGTCTATGTTTTTCTCTGTCCAGCTGTCTGTCTGTCTATCTATCCATCACCACCGTGTGTAAATGGTTCTGTGAATGATTTAGAGATAAATCTGTTTGTATAAATTCTGTAAGTATCTGATTGTGATGTATTTTTTGTCGTACTGGATTCAGTGTGAAATGCAGCCACATAGTTGCATTGTTCGGTTTGATCTTTCTGTTTCTGCTGTAAGCCGTTATTTTCATATCCAGTCTCGATACACTGATAGTAAAACCATTAACATCCGCGTGAACTCATGTTGCTGCTCCTTGTGTAACTGATCGCGCAGTAACGGATATGATTTCTCTGTGTGTTTCAGACCCGCCGTGTGCCTCGAGGTTGGCAGTGGCTCCGGTGTGGTGTCCGCTTTTTTGGCATCAGTAACCGGAGCTGAAGCATTATATCTGTGAGGATTTGGATGAATTGTGATTCGTGTTTAATCTGATATCAGCGGTTTACTTCGTTTTGCAGTCGTGTAATGAGTTCTTCCGAAATTAAACACGAAACTAGCAATATTCCCTCTGATTTTATTTATGCCTTTCTGCTGATAGTATCTTGTGGACAGAAATGGTTCTTGATAAATGTGCTGTGTGTCACTGGCAGAATTTTGATTAGTTTTCTCTGCAGGCCTACAGCATAACATAAACCTCAGTCTGTGGTTTTGGGTAAAAACGAGCACATATTTTCATTCTAACTTGCCTTGTTTTGCTACCCTGTGAATGTTGAAGCTGTACCGACTTGAACCCGGCCGCAGCTCAGTGCACAGCAGAGACATCCCGCCGCAATCATCTTCACCTGCAGCCAGTTATAACTGACTTGGTGAGATTCTTTTAACTCTTTCCTGCCCTTGGACGTAGACTTCGGACTACTGTAACTAACTCTACATGCAGTTCAGGACGTGGCATCCGAACACTATTTTTATGCATTTAAGCATTTTATTCCTGAATCAATAACTGTTTTATCTGGAGGGACTGCAGAAGCAAAATATTTTTTTTTTTACATAGTAACGTGTAGCTAAATCACTCCGTAATGTACTGATTAATTTAGCGCAATTTCCAGTAAGGTTCATTGTGAACTAAATTTGATGGGATTGGAAAAGAAATATGTGAATTCTGTCACTCATTTGCTGAACCGCTTGATGCTATTAGGGTCGCGGGGAGGCTGGAGCCTATCTCAGCCGACATTGGGCAAAGGTGGGGTACACCCTTAACAGCTCGCCAGACCATCGCCGGGCCAATACTCACACCCACAACCATTCACACTCACACCTAGGGGCAATTTCGAACAGTCAGTTAGTCTAATGTGCACGTCTGACCTGTTGGAGGAAACTGGAGTACCCGGAGGAAACCCACACAAGAACAGAGAAAATATACAAACTCCACATTCGGGAATTGAACCCATGACCTTCTTGCTGTGGGGTGGAAGTGCTAAGTACTATGCCACCGTGCCGCCCTGTCTAAACACAGTGTTGCGAATTATGATAAAGGGTGTGACAGCGTTTTCTTTTTCAGGTTCATCATGCGTCGCCCTTTCACCTTCAAGCATATTGGTCATATTATTCCTTAAGACTGATGTGCATGTAAGATGTTTTTGCTCCTCAGACTGATTGTTTGTTACCAAGATTGAATGGAATGGTGGATGTTCTTCTTTTCAACCCTCCCTACGTGGTTACTCCATCCGAGGAGGTATGACTACCTAATGCTAAATCGATTTCTGTTTGTTAAATAGTGGAGATAAAATCGATTGTCTGTAAATCTCTTGTACTGCATTTGATTTTTATCAAACTTGGCATGTTGGACTTGGAATTTAAAAAAAAAAAAAAAGGATTTGGCACAAAATGGGGGGAAAAACATGTAAGCCTTTTGTTAGCAACCAGCTAGCCAGTTAAATACGATGCTAATTTTCCTCATCATAACAGTGAACTATAAAGTCACTATTAAAGATTTGCCAGCAGGGTAATTCCATGTCAAATTTTACGATGGTATTGGGCTACTAGGTTCATATTTTTCTAAAAAACAAAAAAATATATATATATATATAAATATGTATATAAACCAAATCCGGCCCTCCAACTCATTTTATGTGGCCCGCGAGAGCTTTTAAAGTATATGATGCATCAACTATTACCATGAAACGTAATGCGTCATCCATCCACTAGGTGGACCCAACCTATGTCAAGTAAACAGCTAGCCATTCATCACTCAGAGCTAGCTTGTCAATGTCAAGCACTGTCAGAAAAGGAAAGAGATAAAGGAAAAGAGGACAAATGCATAAATAAATAATATTGCCATGCAGATTTCACGGCTTCCCTTTTATTTATTTTTTGAGTGGCCTTGATGACCTCGGAATTGAGGGGTGTGACCCTCAGTGAAAATGATTTTGACGCCCCTGCACTGAGATACGTCTCCTTGAAATTTGGTGAAAATGTGTAAAAGTAATATTTTGTTGAGCTGCATGGTGCACACTTGTAGACCTGGAGACCAGATTTCTACAGAAAGAGAAACATGTTAATGAAAAGGGAATCATCTTCTGAAGTTTGTTTAGCTGAAGCGGGTCACAATTGAAATAGTTGTCAGCTCGTCAATAATTGTGTGATTCTACACTCTTGGTACACACACTTAATATACACTCGTGTATATACAAAGCATAAATTATTTCAAGGTAAAAACTTTGTTTATTGATGTGTTGTGTACAGGCATATTTTTTTGTGTGTTTTCGGGAAGAAACCACTTCTTGATTTTCAGATTAAGGCGTCTATCCCAGGTTTATGTGCTGGGATTCCATGTTGAGGGGACTGTTTCATCTTATTTAAATGTCGTATGTTTCTAGTTGAAGGCAGCTTTAGGTAAACCATAATGCAACTAGTATAATATTGACGCTAGTTTACATACTTTTCAGTCATTCAGTCAGTCATGTTCTTCAGCTTGGTTCAGACGTCCCTCTCCCCAGCCACTTCCTCCAGCTCTTCTGGGGGACACCGAAGCATTCCCAGACCAGCCGAGAGACGTAGTCCCTCCAGCATGTTCTGGGTCCACCTCGGGGGCTCTTCCCGGTTTGACATGCCTGAAACACCACACCAGGGAGGTGTTCAGCAGGCATTCTAGTCAGATGCACGAGCCACCTCGAGGTTCCTCTCAACATGAAGGAGCAGCGGTTCTACTCTGAGCTCCTCCCAGATGGCTGAGCTTCAAACCCTATCTCTGAGGGAGAGCCCAGCCCCCCTGAGAAGGAAGTTAATTTCAGCCGCCTGTTCACTGATCTGTGATCTTGTTCTTTCGGGCACCTACCCAAAGCTTAGCTCCCTCTTCACCACGATGGACGGACGTACTTTTTTTTTTTTTTTTTTTTTTTTTTAAATGATTTTTAAAATGAATAGCTTTTTAATTCATGCAGACATTCTGAGAAAGCTCAAAAACAGCTGAGATGAATTGATTTCTTCTAAAAATAAAATTTCTCAAAGTGTTGGTCCTGGAGGACCCCCTGTGCTGCACATTTTAGTGTTTTCTCTGCTCCATCACACCCACTTCTAGTCATGAAGAGCCATTAGTTAGTTAGTCAAATTCAGTGGATCAGGAACAAAGAAGACACTAAAATTTGCAGAGCAGGGGGTCTTTCAGGACTACAGATTAGCACCCTTGGGCTATACAGTTTCATTTTTGTCTAACACTGCAGATCTTTCCTGTGCAGGTGGGAAGTCATGGCATTGAGGCATCCTGGGCAGGAGGAAAGAATGGCAGGGAGGTGATGGACAGATTCTTCCCCACAGTCGCACAGTTATTATCCAAACAGGGCCTGTTCTACCTTGTTACGGTGTCTGATAACAATCCAGGTAGGAGAACCTGCCTTTAGTTGAATGTAACCGATGTGACTAACGGCCTTAACAGGAAAAATCTGTACTATCACATTGTTTGTAATCATTTCAGTTGTCCGACAATCAAATAACCAGATTTTGTTGCCACATTCTGAAAGTTCCATTGCGCTAATCAGCTTTCATTTTTCGGAAGCTATGAAATCACTATTAATACTCACAGCCGCAACTGGAACTTTCCACCAGATTTTCTTACTTATAAAGCTTTTTGGATTAAAAGCACACACACACAAAGAAGAGCAGTTGTCTCGACTCAAGCTTTTACAGATTACCGTGTCGTGGATGATTGAGAAGCTACACCACCGTAACATCATAAAGGACCCTTTATTTCTCACCCTGGTCACTCACTCTAAACTTTTCCCGCCAGGGAGACGATACAGAATGATCAAAACAAAGACCAGTAGACTCAAGAACAGTTGTTATCGCACCGCAGTTGCCACACTTCACGCTGCTAGTTCATGATATTTTAATACATTTACTTTTAAGAGATGTGTGTAGAAATGTTTGAATGTATACTTGTGTGTGCGTGTGTATTATTTAGTCATCTGTTTTATATGCTCTTTTTTTTACTGCACTGATTGGATGGCACTTTAATTTTGTTGTAAACGTTACAATGACATTAAATGATTCTATTCTATTCAGTACAGGTTATTCTTGAGGAATTCGAAGAGTAAACTTTCCAGCACTGATTTACTTCCAATTGCAGTATCAAGATATTAATCTAGTTTGAACCTCACTGTCTTTTTTTTATCTTGTCTAGAGGAAATTCTGGCTCTGCTTGGTGAATCTGGGTTAAGAGGAGAGGTGTGTCTGTCTCGTCAGGCAGGGAGAGAAAAGCTGTCCATCCTGCGTTTCAGCAAGAGCAACCTCACAGGACTGTGAAACCTAAAGTCATGGATGCACAACCTACTGACTTAAATCCTCAAAAGTGATTTGATTGATTAAAAAAAGCTTCTATGTAGTCTCATGAAAACAAAAACCAGCTGTCCAGTTCTTGCTTTACTATGCTGACATTTTCAGGGTTTTCGAGCTGTGTTGGCCTTCAGAGGCTCCATTTTTAGATCTTAAAGCAAGGTGGTCTCACCAAGATCTTCAAAACTGAAACACTAATGTTCAGTCCTCTCCTATCCTATCATTCAATCACTAATGTCTCTTTTTTTCCCTTTTGTGATCAGTGATTGAAACCAGTGGTTGTGGCTACTATTGGTTGAAGTAAAAACCTGCACCCACACTGGCCCGTTGCAGATTGGACATCCCTGATCCATGATGTTCTGTTTGTTTCAGTTGAATCCGATGCTTGGTGGCTCTCTTCTCATTGAGTTTCTTGGCAGATTGATTTTTTTTTTAAGCAGGGAAGGTTGCCAGGTCTTTTTCCTAATCCTCCACAGCAGCAGTTCTTTTCACGTGGTCTCCCATCCAAGTACTATCCAGGCCTGACCCTGTTTAGCTTCTGAGATCAGACGGGATCAGGCCTCCACAAGGAGAATGGACGTCTTAGATGAGTGACCGACAGGTAACTTAGATGACTGGCTGGTGGTGTAGTGGTTAGGGTGCTGGGCTCATGATCGAGAGGTTGTGGGTCCGAATCCCCATTAGACCCCCACTGTGCTAAGACCCCTGGGCAAGGTCTTAACCACAAGTGTGCCTCTGTCCACCAAGCAGTATAAATGGGTACCGGTAAAATTACTGGGATGGTATCCTGTGATGGACCAGCGTCCCATCCAGGAGGAGCTGAACTCCTAGTTGCTTCAGAGTATGAGGTCCGGCCTGATGAGCCAGCAGGCTTGGGTGTAAAAGCCCAACAGACTTTAGCTTTTACCGTGATCTTTTACCCAAATTAAGTTGCCAAAAATTCATCCAAATATGCCATGAATGTCAAAAATCTGTCTTCATGTTGTAAAAAGCCTTTTGGCTTACAAATCAAAAGTTGGAAGTTTTTTTACAGCCCAATACACAGAAGAGGACAGAAATGGATTGCAACATGAACAGTTTTCAATGATTGAGCTCACACTGTAATGTAACTGAAGGTATCAACCCAATTCATGTCTAGTCATCCAAATTGTCATCTATACGTAGGAGGGTCTTATGACACCATTAACGATATCTAGGCTATTTTCATTCAACCATCACACTGCGCCTTTACATAGGAAGAAGGTGACTGGTCACGCATCATCTTTTACCTGCTACTCAAGTTATTTATTAACGTATTTTGGTCCAACAGAAATGACAACTCTTCATTGTGCTACATAATAGTCACTGCAACACTACTCCAGTTGTGTTCTGAAATTGTCTGTCTTAATCAAAATTCAAACCTTGGTGTTACACATGGACAGACTTTTGGAATCTGCATTAACGTGGTACAAGATCGGGTTGCCAAGAGATAATGTGTTCAGTACCGCACAGTGTCACTACCAGCATTAACATGCAAAGAACAGTGTTACAGCAGACATCCACAGTTTATCAAAAGCCATAAATATCTATTTTCGTTTATGAAAATCTAACATTTGTATGAATTTTTCATGCAATTTAGCTTCTATGTCACGTGGGATGGTAATTTTGCCCAACACGATAAGAGGAAGAGGGTCAATGGACTCATAATAGCAGCCAAGTTACTAATATCATATACTAGTTTCTTGATTCGGTGTGGAATGCGTACAAATACGTCATGGCAATGGCAACTAAGTTTCACTTACTGACATAAACCTTCTAGATGAAATGAGATTGAAATAAACGGTCACTTGGTGAAATGGAGGCTAATTCACAAATCATGGACAGAGAAACGTTTAACAGTCCATGTACTTCCGCTTCAGCTCTTATCTGAGGGTTTAACCCAAGCCCCAAAACCTATGCCGACTGAATCCAGACGACGCGCCCGTCGTCCCCAAGCTTTACTGCTCCACTCGCTACAAGCTCTAAAGCAGTGGGAAATGCCCGATGCTCTGCTTCCCGGATGCGCTCTGATAGACTATCCTCAGTGTCGTTTGTCAGAATAGGAACAGCTTCCTGTACGACGATTGCTCCTGCATCCACCTCCTCCTGTTAGAATGTTACAAAATATAAGAAAAAAAATTGTATTAGGACACCCAACAATTCATTTCTTTTGAAATCTTTGCAAGATTTTTGTTCCTAAAGGTGACCGTGTTCACAAATGCCTTTGTAGAAGCCAACTTACAGCCACAAAGTGCACACTGCAACCGGTTATTCGGACCCCAGCCAGCAGTGCTTGCTTTTGTGCATTGACACCTTTGAAGGAAGGCAGCAGTGACGGGTGGATATTCAGCAGCTTGCCTATTACACAGAAGATAGTTGCTTATAGTGTGCCCGGTTTTCCAAACACACCATTACACACAGTTCCTATATTAATGGAAAGATGGAAAAAATGGCCATCTCCTCATTAGGTCAGTACCACCAGGTACTGTGGCGTCATCACCTGGGCAGTGGTGCAATGGGTTACTGATCTAAACCCCGGTATCATCAAGCGGCCACTGTTGGGCCCTTAAGAAATGCCCATAACCCTCAATTGCTCACTTATAAAAAAAAATCAATATAAATCACTCTGGATAAGGGTGTCTGCCAAATACTGTCAAATATCACTATCAAAGTAAAAGTTAGCATATATATATATATATATATATATATATATATATATATATATATATATATATATATATATATATATATAAAATATTGTTGGGTGAGGAATACTGACCCACACAAAAATCCAAAAACTGGATGAGGAGATGGCATATCAAGCAAGCTTCCGCATGTCAGAATATATGAACTGCAAAAATATCAAAAGGCACAACTACAATGCCTAACAAAAGTAGCTGCCAAGTTTGATGAAGAAATTTCAATTGGTTGCGGCGTTCCGAGCCAAAAAGGAAATTATTACAGATGAAAGACGTACCGATGACTGTACAAATAGCTTACCATTCGCACCCATTTTCTCCAAATTTCTAGCCATAGTTGCTTTTTGAAGATGTTTTTTTAACACCTAAAATGTTGCTCGCTGAATAAATCTGCTTGTTGACGTCACTTCCAGGTGGGAAAAAAAACAACTGCTTACCATTGGTTCAACCTCTGGTAATAATCCACGGGATAAAATTACCCAGTTTTATAGTCACTTATGTTAAAATAAGCGTCTGTATCGCTTCAATGCATCACATACGCATAAATTATGCTGTAAGGATGACCAAAACCGCTACACGTCTAAGTTTGATGAAGAAATTTGAAAGGGTTTTCGAATTATGGCCCGAAAACGAACAGCATCCATATTCATACACAGCATTTTTTTTTTCCGCAATTCCAAAAGAAGAAAATATAATAATAAAATACACTAAAATAAAATAATAGTTTCAGAGTTCTGTGCCGATTTTTTGATTGTAATGATCACACATGGATGGACATACTGATGGGCCGAGCACTCCGATCTCGTTTTTTATGTCGGGAGATATTAATATTAATATAATGTTATTATATAACAAACTTCCTGTGGCTGTTATGTGTTCATGGTTGCTGAATATGAGGCATATTAACCTTGTTTGGATTTATACTATTTCCCCTTAGTTGTACGTGTGTTTTATATCAAATCACTGATCAACAAACAAGCAATTAATTTGGTTGAACAAATACAGAAGAGGTAACACTGCTCAGTGTCATGAACACAGCATGGACTGGTGAGGTTCTGGTAACATTTTGTAATTCAAGCACTGGTACCCACTAATACAGAAGCAAGTGTATGATGAGCATGGTTTCATACCATTCCACTTTCTGACGAAGGGCCCAGTGAGGATTCTCATAAAGCCAGCAAGACACACCAGCTCCACTCCAAACTCCTCCAGAACATGGTCGATGGTGCTGTCAAATTCAGCACGACTGCCGTACAGCTTATGGTCCACCACCTGGACAAGCACAGGAAACAACATTCACTAGAGATGGCGTCCCCCCCCGAGCCACCACATGTCAGAATATATGAACTGCAGGTATCCAAGAATATCAAAAGGCAGAAATAAATATAAAAAGGGGGAAATAAATAAATAAATAAATAAGACTGGAATGTGGCTCCTCCCAAATTAAAATCAGGACCATATCGGTCAGTTCTTGGATGCTGCCTCAAGCGAAGGAAATTATGTTTCTTTGAGAAAGTGTGCCAGATGGATTTCAGATGGGGGGGCGGAGAAACACCCAGAGCCCGGGAATCAGAGACCTCAGACCTTCTCGCTGTGAGGCCAACGTGCTAACCACTGCACCACCGTGCCTTCTGTTGTACATGTCCGTTTCTTTATTATTAATCGAGCAGCCAAACACGGACATCATAAACTCCGACATACCCGTGTCTGAATGCCCGCCATAGAGGCTCTCTTCAAACCCAGCACTCCTGGTCGGTTTGAGATGACCACCACAATCTCAGCAGAACTTGACGGCTTCTTGGTCTGATCCATTAGTGCCTGCAGATTGGTGCCTACCAACACATGAAGCAAAATATGGTACACTATACAAGCTTGCATGCATTTCACAGAAGGAAGAAAAGGTCCGTGGCACTTTTCTTTAAACACAAATTTATACTAAAATGCTACCCATCCATATATAAATTATATTAACAGGTGAAGGAGGAGCTACAGGCTACAAAACCCCATCATCCCCTGATCGGCATTTATCTGATTTATTAAATGTGCAATTTGCAATAACTCTACATTCACCCATTATCTATACTGCTTATCCATTGCTGGTCGCAAGTGACACTACGCCACAATGTCAACCTAACTGGAAATAAATCTAAGTAACTATACACACACCTGTCCCTGAGATAAGCACACCCACTTTGGTCCTCCTGCGAGAGCTGGAACTGATTTGACTTGTGGCATCGCGTGCTACGCTGGTGTCGGAAGACAGTTTGGGACCTGCGTTCAGACTGTGCTCCAGGTTTCTAATGACCACAGCTTCAGCACCTATTTGGCATGCACACCAAAATGAAAGGCAAATTAATAATGTGAGTCTGTATGATGATGACAAACAAAAGTATATAATCTCACTGTTTTGTTTACTGCAATCCTCGTTTCCAGGTCCATATTTTACATATCAAACAGGCATTTCTTATCCATGTTAAACTCACCAGGCAGTTTGTGTGTGAGTGAGCCAACAATCCAAGCGTCCTCTTGAGCCTGCACTTGTCTTAAGACCCTTTGAGCATCCTGTTTGCCCACCACCAACACTGCTCCGAGACCACAGTTAAAAGTGCGAGTCATTTCCTCCTCGGAGAGCGCGCCTTCCTTTTGGAGCCAGGAAAATACAGGAGGAATCTGCCAATGCATGGCATCTAAAAAAAAAACCCCCAAAAACAACCAAAATGAAACCAAGTTTAGGTGCAGTTCCATGAAAAATGGGACATGACCAGGCTAAAATTATGTTCAGCTGCAAATTCTGAAAAGTTCATGCATAGCACAAGCTTTTGTCACAAGCCCGAGACCTGATGAATTGATCTAGCCACCTACACGTACCATGACGGATGAATTCGGAGGCGGTCGGGAGTGAGGTTTCTTGTATTTGACTCACTGCAGATGCCTATCCAGAGTCCACAGACTTCAGCAATGCTTTGTCGTTTGTGTGATTTTTAGGATAGTTTTTTTCGGGTTTGACAACATGTTCTTATTACACGTACCTCCGGAAAGATCGGCCATGTAGGGGGATTAGTGGAAACAAGTACTCTCAGATTTCCTAAAATGTTTTAAACCCAGAAATGCATGAAAGGGTGGAACTTGATGTAAAATCATCAATAATTAGATAATTTCATCTTTTCCAAAGCAAATCAGTAAAATATTGCAGATAAAAAATAAGTATTTTTATCTGTAAGTGATGTTAATGAATCAGATGTAGCGTCCATCACATAGCCAGTGCTGCCTAGTGCCTCACTTCGTGCGCTCTACTGCAGCCAGTATATTAGCAAGCCGACTCCCCCATATACCTCGAGTTCACCATCAGGTATCGCTGTTAGTTTTCAGAGAATTTTACGATAAAGTTTGATGAAATTTTTGTTTTTCTTGTAACATCCGTCACACTCATATTTTTGTTTCCATTAAAAAACAGAAGCATCACTGGATAAGTTTTCTTCCCTGCCTAAATACCTCAAGACCTCAGCCATGCCCCTACACAAGATTAGGGAATCGTGGCTTCAGCTTACAAAACGTAACATCCATCAATGTGGAATTGCCCGACTTCATCCGCATGCAAAGTCACGAAGGCTTAAAACTCAAGATTTGTAATGTTTTACCTCCACTGCGCTACAACAGTTACTCCTTAACTCAGCTTGATGATTATATGTTTTATTAAACAACATGTGGGGAAAAAACCAAAAAAATAGCAAAGAATGCAATTCTGTAGCACTCCAGGACCGGACCTTGAAAACCAGCAGAACTTAATGCTGTAATTCCTTACATGCAGAACTTAAAAAGCTAGGTCACCTAATAATCTGAAATTTCTCCATCAGACAGCTGTGCAGATTTCTCTATATCACATGAGAAAGTGCTGACTCCTACCCATGTCTACAGCCAGCTCTTTAGGCAGGACTCTAGGGATGTTCTCCAAGAGCCCGCCTCCAGTGATATGGGCGTAGGCCTTCACGGCTCCGCTGCGCAGGATCGGCTGGAGAAGTTGGCTATAAATTTTAGTTGGCGTGAGCAGTATCTCACCTGCAAAAAAGAAAATTTGGCAAACAACGGTCAATAAATTTAAGTACAAAGCTAATTATAACTGGGGCATCAGACTGAAATAGCTTCATCAGCATTTGGTTTTAGTTTATGACCTAAATACGAGTTTAATTCGATGTAGAAAGTTTATCAGTTATTGTGTGGGAAAGAATAAACAGATTAAACCCTAAACCACTACTAATAAAGTCATGTGACTCCCTACAACAACACAACTTTATAATTTTTCAAATTACATTTTTTAATTAGTTTTTAATTCTGCTTTTTATAGTCACTTCTATTCTCTATTCACCTTCTTTAAATATAAGGTTAGCCTGTGTTATGTAAGGCTAATATTTGTATTATTAGTAATTAATGGTTATTTTCATTAGTTTCTTTATATACACCAAATTGGTATATATATACACATACATACATGTACACCTGTCCTGAATAGCCCCAGAGTCAAACACCGCCACAGTGAAGTATGGTGGTGGCAGTATCATGCTGCGGGGATGTTTTTCTGCTCACAGTTGAAGGAATGAAGGATAGGTTTGTTTGGGGTTGTTTCTGTGTGTGGGGGGGGCAATTGTGTAAACTGACTCATTAACTTACAAATATTAATTTTAATTCCATTTGATAAGGTAACAGGTAAGGAAAATGCCAAGGGGTGAACACTTTTGCAGGCCACTATATATATAAAGTTGAATTTAGGTTTTCATATTCATGGGTTGTGGGCGGCACGGATTCCTAGCTCGGGCGTTTCTGTGTGGAGTTTGCATGTTCTCCCTGTGTTTGCTTGGGTTTCCTCGGGGTACTCCGGTTTCCTCCCACAGTCCAAAAACATGCACAGTAGGCTAATTGGCTGTTCGAAATCACCCCTAGGTGTTAGTGTAAGTGTGTGAATGGTTGTGTGACTGATGGCTCTGCGATGGCCTGGCGAGCTGTTTAGGGTGTACCTCGCCCTCGCCCTCGCCCAGAGTCGGCTGAGATGGGCGCCAGCCTCCCCGCGATCCTAATTAGGAATAAGCGGTTCAGAAGATGAATGAATGAATGTTCATGATTGTCTCAGTTCATTTTCAAACTGTGTCATCTGTGAATTTGTCAACTGACCATTTAAATATTATACAATCACTAACTAACATATAAAATGAAAAGCCAGACACAAAATTAATTACAGGACCATAAACATTACCTGCGAGCAAGCAAGCAAACATCACCTCCACTCAGACTCACCCACAGTTTGTCCTGATTGTCCAAATGAAGCTGGAGAGCTGTATTGAAGTCCGGCTCGCTCCAGAATCTTCCTCACTAGACTAAAGCCATTGCTGTGCACACCGGAGGAGGCTATTCCAATTAGCATATCACCTTCCTGAATGTCTCCTAACCTGGGGAGAAGGGAGTCACGTTCCACTGCACCAACACAGAACCCAGCCAGGTCATACTCTCCTGCACTGTATACACCTGGCATCTCAGCAGTCTCACCCCCTGAAAATAAAATTAAATAAATAAATAACACACAATATACATTGTCCAGCAGTTCAGATATACTCGTTATTTCCAGCTATCTTGACGCCTAGTCTGGAGACTGAAAAGCTAAATGTCTTCATTAAGTTCTCTTCTTCTTAGGGCAGCACGGTAGCATAGTGGTTAGCACGCCTGCCTCACAGCAAGAAAGTCCTGGGTTTGAATCCCAGGCTCACACATTTCAGTGTGGAGTTCGCACGTCCCCCCCGTGCTTGCATGGGTTTCCTCCGGGTACTCCGGTTTCCTCCCACATTCCAAAGATATGCACAGTGGGATAACTGCTTGTTCCAAATTGCCCATCGGTGTGGATGTGAGTGTGAACAGCTGTGTGCATGTTGCCCTGCGATGCTGTCATGTGTGCACACAATTTCCTCCGTTTTGTTGATGGTTAAAAATGAGAAAGATGTGAATTTCAATCATGTCTGAACCATGACTTTGAGCTTTCACCGGAACAGGACACACAGGCCTGTACAGAAATATTTTACACGTTATGAAAGGTATGCACTTCATTAAATTAAAAAAATAATAATAATAACAGCAGTGCTCACCCAGCAGGGCACAACCCGCCATCTTGCAAGCCTCTGCAATCCCGCAAATTACAGAGGAAGCCACTCCCACATCCAGCTGCCCACAAGAGAAGTAATCCAAGAAGAAGAGTGGCTCTGCTCCCTGAGCCAAAACATCATTCACACACATGGCTACCAGGTCCTGACCAAGGGTGTTGTGGATGTTGCATGCCTGTGCAATCTTCATGAATGTGGACAAGAAAATAACTTTTGGTGCCATTACTCGCAGCAGTACTTCAGAAATAAAAGAAAAACTGGATGAAGGACAATTTCAGTACCTTAAGTTTGGTGCCAACTCCATCGGTTCCAGCTACAAGTAGGGGGTCAACAAATCCGGCAGCTTTTAGGTCAAACAGCCCGGCAAAGCCTCCAAGCTCAGCACTGCATCCTGAATCAGATAAAAGACAGACCCAGAGAGAGGGGGAAAAAAAACAACTTGCACCAAGCCAAACTGTTTATAGCATCACCAAAACACCAAAAACTGAACTTAAAACTGAAGTCAAATGATTATTAGTTCATGTCCTTTATATTCATTAATGTCAGTCTCTTAAAACGGCTGTATTTTTGTTGTTTTCCCTCAAAATACAGTGTATTATGGCCATCTTCATCTTCTTGCACATGCAGGTAGGAAGGGAAATACTATGAACCAATAACATTTTTTACGACTCCAATCATTACGGCGTTAAAATAATAAAAGTATAAAAAGTACAGTACACTTCATTCATAACTTACATTCCTTACCTAAAATTTCACTTAATTCCCCAGAAGCTGAAGAACGTCTGACCTACAGCTTTAGTGTAAACACATTTAACTGGAAAAAATATCTGATCAGGGTGGCACGGTGGCGCAGTGGTTAGCACGTCTGCCTCACAGCAAGAAGGTACCGGGTTCGATTCCCAGCTTGGTGGTGTTCTTCCTGTGCTTGCGTGGGTTTCCTCCGGGTACTCCGGTTTCCTCCCACAGTCCAAAAACATGCACAGTAGGC
>JAOUQZ010000026.1:2573568-2589136 GCA_028564935.1 Neosilurus hyrtlii
CCAGAGTCAGCTGAGATGGGCGCCAGCCTCCCCGCGACCCTAATTAGGATTAAGCGGTTCAGAAAATGACATGACACATGGTCATGAGTACCAGGGGAGTTTGAAAGGCTTGCCTTTCATTTCACACAGGAATAACAGCATTCAAGACATGATTGCAATTTAAAGACTGACTGACCTTCATGATGTCCAGTACTGCTTGACAGGCTTCATCTTTATCCTTTGCTACTATCACTCCTTTTCCTGCAGCCAGTCCACTGGCTTTAACAACCAGTGCTGGGAAATCCGCTCTCCAAAAAGAAAAATAAATATTTTAGTTATACTAAATCATTGGACACATCTTTCAATATTCAATACTCAGAGATATCTGACTGGCAGTGTATCAGTAAGCAAGGGTACAAGTGTCAATGTGCAAACATTGTTTTTTTTTTTTTAATGTTTAAAACAGTGACATATTATTGGAAAACACCCAAGAATAGAGGACAAGAAATCCAGTTTACGAAGTCACCAGTCTTGAATAAACTCATTGACCTTAAAGGCCACGAGTAAGTCACCACTTTCTTATTATCTCTCTTTCTCTCTCTCTCTCTCTCACTCTTTAATGAAGCGGCAGGCCTCCTGAGGATCAGTGAAGGAGCTCCAGCGGGCTGTAGGGATGCTGTGACGGTCCAGGAAACTTTTAGCAAAACTTTTGCTTGCTTCCAGCTGTGCAGCCTTAGCAGACGGCCCAAAGCACATAATGCCTGCTGCACTTAGATCATCTACCATACCTGTTGTAGAGGACAAGAGATTTTAGGGAGAATGAACAATCATTCTGATAACTGGTTAATTTGTTGGTCGTTTCCTTGATTGATTAACGAATCTGTTAAAATTTTTATTCAAGTAAAAAAAAATTATTCTAAATTGAGAATATGGACTCAAACAGAGCTAAATGGACTCAACACAACATCTACCGTCTATTTACATCCGAGCCTACTGGCTTATCAGAGCCGGAACTTATCCCAGCTTCTACAGTGTGAAGCTACTAGGAGTTCAACTCCTCCTGGATGGAACGCTAGCCAATCGAAGGTTACCTTCCCAGTATTATACTGGTATCCATTTTTTGCTGCAGGGTGGTAGTTGCTACACCTCCTCTGCTTTACCGCCGACAGTAGCCAGCCAGTTAAATACAACTGCCATGCAGTATTGAAATACACTTTAATTCGTAGACCACTGGAGCTGGTAAACAGCTGTTGGATACACTTGATATGCTGCGGGATGAACAGGATGTTCCTCGCTTTAAAATTCTGCGCGTCATGGATCTAAACACATTCATTTAAGATTTGGTGGTAACTTACCCCACTGATAATTCCCGTTCATTCATTACTGTGAGATTTTTTTTTTTTTTTAGTGCTTTTTTTACGACCGTGGAGCGACCATGCTATGCGAAATCACTTTTTCGCATTTTGCATGGAACATTGTTCACCTGGGTTTAACTTCATTTTGAGTACTTCCTTACTACTAATGATTTTTCTCCATCTCCGCCATGTTTCAGTTTCTCTCTCCTTGAAGTGACATAACCAGCTCAGCAACAACGCGTGTAACAACACAGACCCGACAAACCCATAATGAAATTTGTTGCTATTTTAATAACCAAATTTTTTAATTTATTGACTTGTTTGAGCCCCAACGTATAGTCAATATACATAACATAGGCTGTGCAGTATAGCACAATTAGCTCTTACCTGCAGCTAAGGGAACCTCTGGGCCAACCACCACCAGTCCCACATTATGATCTTTGCAATACTGTGCCAGGATGGCATGATTACTCACACTCACAGCTGGAGAGTGTAAAAGAAGATTAATTTGATGGAATACAAGACATTAGGGTAGAAAGAGTTCAGTTTTATTTGAGATTTGTGTACTGAAAGGCACTTGCATTTACTCACCAGAATTAGAGATCTTTCCACAGTTGGCTGTGCCTGCATTTCCAGGGGCAACTAGGACTTGCTGGATATGGGGCGACTGAGCCAGCTTCCACGCAAGTGCATGCTCACGTCCACCGCTACCGATTACAAGCACGCGCTCAGCCATAGCCAACCGTCTACAAAAATAATAATATGCAAATCAGTAGAGGCTCACGTTGATCAAAACAGCTGAACCATTACTGAGTCTTCAGTATATGGCACTTAAAGTGGAATTAAGCTCGACCTTAATAAATGCTTGCATACATAGTACATGTCCATGCCCACCAAGACAAGCTATTGTTATTACGACCTTCTTAATGGGGGAAATCGGATATAACCTTCTTATATCCGACTTATTAGTTTATTATCTGTATACTGTTATTATTGCCGTTATCTTGCTTTATTAAGACTGACCCATGAGAGTGAAACAAATTACAAATGGTGGCCTTTTCACACAGGCTAATGCAAACTATCAAATGCATTTTAGCAGATTGTGTGGATGTAAGTATAAACTACATGATGAAAATATACACATTTTTAGCGTAACAGGAGAGTCTGGAAGGCTTCCCATTTATGACATACGCACGCAACACTCTCCAGACCGCGCATGTGCATTTCGACAGACGGACGCTATAGGTTTTTCTTGACCTTCCAAAAGCAACTCGATGGTTAGATACTTTTTCCTTATCAATGGAGCTCTGCTCAACACAGTGCTGTGCTGACAGGGATTAGGAAAACACTATTGGCCTCTGCAGAGGAAAACGGCAAAAGGTCACAACATGCAAATGAGAACTTGGGCTCATAGTGCATGTCATGAGATCAACGGTCAATCCCAGAAATGACACTACATCACTGATATCCCAGCCATCATATTTCACCACACAAATTAATCTTTAAACTAATAGTTAAGTCAAAAATGACTGCCCTATCAAGTCATTTCGCAAAGTGACACAGCAGTCCGTTCTGTTTAACCAAAGTCAACATCTATTTCAGACAACAATATCTTCCAAGACGTTGGTTCATTGAATTTACTGATGGATTTCTGTCCTGACACCCTGCTATCTATATAACGTTGCTACCCACAACTGATTAATAAAATTATGCTTGACTGGAACTGAAAGGATGAGGCATGGTGGCGTAGTCTTAGCATTGCCCCTAGGTGTGAGTGTGCATGCGAATAGTTTTGTGTGTGCATGTGTTAGCCCTGTGATGGACTGAAGAGCTGTTCAGGATGTACCCTGCCTACACTCAGAGCTGAATGAGATAGCCTCCAGCCTCCCCAGGGTTTAGCAAACGAACGAATGAATGACTGGAAGTTCTAGCACATAAGCCATAAAGGCATGGTTTACCAAGGTCGAAGTGGAAGAACTGCACAGAGCCTTGAGCTCAACCCTACCGAACACCTTGGGAACTACAGGAACCGTTCCAACCATTCCATTCCATCTTCCCTGACACCGGAGCCTTTCCTCAGTTATTCTCTCGAGGCTAAATGGGCACAAATCCCCATTTATTTCAATTAAGATTAGAAACCAGAAGTGAGACTGAAAATACTTTCGACAGTAGATATTATAAAGTAGCTTTACAGAAATAAATATATATATGTATATATATATATATCTATCTATCTATCTATCTATTGCATCAGTCCTCATATAAAATATTTCTGCCACATGGCCAGCAAGACAGCGCACCATCCAATTAGATTTGACCTATAGCCTTATGGAGGTGGTGTAATTAATTGAACAGAAAATTGACCTATGGAACGCAAGTATGAAATGGAGTCCATGAGCTTTTCTGTTGTGCAAACACTAAATCAACACACGACACAAAAGGTCATAACAACGAACATGCATGAAGCACAAAACACAGCTTTAATTTGTCTTAAACGCAAGTTAAACCAAAGGTTTGTAAACGTCAGCATACATCTCTGCATATAAAAAACACGCTGTTGTTGTTACCATCTTCTTGGGGTGGAAAAAGGAGTAATCTATCCTCACCCTGAGGAGCGACACTATACTGAGAGAAATTGGGTGTGGGTGACGTTGAAGAAATGGTTAACGCAAAAGTGTTGTGCATTAAATGCACTGAGCTACATACCATGCGTTCGTCTACCCAAGCTGATGTATGTAAATGTAATGTAGCATTATGTGCAGTTTGTGCTACAGAAGCTCTTCTGTGGAACCAGACCAGCCGTACTAGCCCTTGATCCCCTGACGCATCAGTGTGCCTTGTGCACCCATGATCTTGGACCACGTTTGGTAGGTTTGGTTTACCAGGAACTCCCCTCAAAGACCTGCTGTTTTATTTTACATATTTAATGCTTTACAGTGGAGGATGAGATCCGTGCACATATGCAAAAATACTCCCTGCTGTCCTACAGCAAAAAAAAATTAAATCAGAAACACACGCAGACAGTGTAGACTTCCGCCAAGGTAGTGCCATGGAAGGGCAGTGGTGGCTTTGTGGTTAAGAGAATGTGTTACTGAGCCGAAGGTCAGCATTCAATCCCCCGTATCAGCATCGTTTGACCTTTGAGCCAGGACAAATTGATCTGTAGTGTAAAAATACCTGTGTGATCGCGTGTTTCGTGAGGGATTTCCTCGTCTGATGGTGTATCTTAAACTTGGGGTCCCCCCGACAATTCAAAAACATGCACAGTGGGCTAACGGGCTGTTCCAAATTGCCCCGAGGTGTGAGTATGAATGGTTGCATGTGTTGGCCCTGTATTGTCACCCTGTGCCGAGATGGGTGCCGGCCTCCCCACGACCCTCATTAGGATTAAGCGGCTTAGAGAACGAATATTTAAATTTTTACTGATCCGTCTACTCTGACCGGCGTTTAAATACAAAAAATAAGATTCAGTGCCACAACCTGCTAAGTCCATACATGATGAAAAATGAGGTAGTATCATATTCCGACAGTAGAGGTCTCTTCCCTTATGTTGAAAGTCACTCGGAAGGGGGCAGTTGCAGCTTCTTTACAGCTAAAATCTCAAATCATGTGACAAATATGACAATCAGATTACTCAGTGTATGGTACAGATCAGTATATTATATATTGCCCGGCCAAAAAAAAAAAAAAAATCAAAGTCGCACACACAAATTTTGTTGTTTGTTCTGCCTTTAGCCTTAATAACAGGATACAATCTCCGTGGCACTGTTTCAACAAACTTAAACAGCATAACATTTATTTCCAGTCAGTGTCGCGTTCGTTTCTCACCGACATCTTGAATTGATGAGGGAAAAACTGAACCACTCCATAAAGTCTTCTCCAGCACATCCCGAAAACTTTCAATAGGGTTAAGGTCGGGACTCTGGGGCACCGATAAATATGTGAAAATGATCCCTCGTGCTCCCTGAACCACTATTTTTTTAGTCCCCATTTTTTATCCGTGATATCAAATCAGGAAAGAGAAAGTGCATTGATGTGATAACCTGGTGAATCGGTAGAGTCAGATTATCGTTTCAATGCCACATTAATGTTGCTGAGCCTCAACCTGACCAATTGGAGCAACAGTGCTATGGAGATTACATGCTGTGATCAAGGATAAATGCACTCCATGAAAACTTTTAGTTTATTTATTTATTTATTTTTGCCAGGCGGTGTATTTAACAAGTCAGGAAGATTTCTTAAAAGCATTCTTACAACATAAGACATCCGGGTATCTAGACTGATGTAAAAAAGAATAAATAAATAAATAAACAAAAATCTCAGATGAGAAGCAGTCACTCATTAGACCTAGGACATCCACAGCAGCAGATTATTTATTTAATAAAATTTAAAAAAAAAACAAAAAACAAAAAAAAACATGGATCTCAGGGTTGCGCAATCATGCACACAGTGCAGAACTTACTGAGCAAAGAAAACCACGTGGTTTGTGTAATTCAGTGGGTTTGGATCAATCATAGGACTGAAGATACATGAGTTGAACTACTACAGAAACCCATGCAGTGCACATCTGTCTGAATATATATCCCACTTCAGGAAACTCTGGGAATGATCTGATCTTTCTGCAGACATCATCATCATCATCCCAACTGCACACTAAAAAGTTAGAAACCCCCTGAATCAAAACTTTAATCACAGCTAAAGTTACCAGGTACTACACCACTGAAGATTTTAGAAACTTAAACATGACTCACCTTCTTATTACAAGTAAAAACAAAGCAGACAGCAATATTTAGAGGCTCCAAGTGAAGCAGGAGAGACTTGAGACTCAAGAACACGTTGTTTCTCCCCCACAGCTGAAAACCCCACCTCCCGGATAACAGTATCCGCCCCCTGCTTCTGAATTGGTTGACATACATGTCATATCACACAACCCACCAATCTGCAGGTAAAGAATGATGAGCTGTGAGCCAATCATCGTGCAAGTGGCGGGATTTTATGTAGAATGGACCCTCACACAGAAATCTCAAAAGAGAAACCCGAACATAAGCACTAATACAACAAAAAGTTTGGTTTCCTTTAAGTCTACAGTGTTTAGAAGTGTAAATATAAACGCTGCTGTAAGTTCTGTCTTGTAAGAAATAACCCTCCCGCCTTTTTTTTCTACTTCCGGGATTTTTTTTCAGTTATGGGTAATGTAGTCCAATTAAAACTAGTGCGCCTACTAACCAATCCCAGCTGATTTATAGAGTACAGGTGTCTGAACAGGTGTTCTCCAGTCTATTGCAGGCCTACAGCAGCAGTCACCCTTCATCTGATGGCTCTGTTCGTCTTGTCTGCCGTTCGGCGAATACGTTCCTTGTCCGTTCAATCTAGCGGAAACTCGAACTTTGGTCACAAAGGTGCACGCTGGTTGTACGGTTGTTGTGCACTGGTCACACGCACGTTTTGTTCGGAGCTCATGCGTTCCTCGTCCTGTGCTTGTCAGTTCACTTGTCCAGTGGACCTGTCTCATGACTTCCTGATATGCAACGGGAGAACCGGGGATGTGCAGGACATGGACCACACGGAGCACTATTACTGATAAGAAACGCACGGGAACTGATGAATAACACATGTGTAACGGGTCCACAGGACGAAACTGATGGCTGCAGTAACTACCATACGCGTGACGGGTCCGAAACAGACAGCGGCGTGCAATGAAGGCAACTTTTACCACCCGACAATTTTCTTTCACAAAAAGTACCTATCCGGGCAAGCATGGTGGTGTAGTGGTTATTGGGTCCCTGAGTTTTTTTCTTGTCGTCCTACAGTCTAAAGACATGCACGTTGTCTAATTGGCTGTTCAAAATTGCCAGTAGGTATGGATGTGAGTGTGAATGGTTGTGTGTGTGTGTTGGCCCTGCGATGGTCTGGTGGGCTGTTCAGGGTGTACCCCGCCTTTGCCCAGTGTCGGCTGAGATAGGCTCCGGCCTCCCTTAGTAGGATTAAGCGGTTCGGCAAATGAGTAAGTGACAGAGAAGTTTCTATGCACTAGACGTCAGTTTATGCTAGGTAAGACACTCACATTTACACCAAGTAAGAGTGGCAAATAAATCCACATGACTTTGGACTGTGGGAGGAAACTGGTGCACACGGACGAAGATCACTCATGCATAATGTATGTAAACTGGTCCTGGCTCCTGTCCAGAAGCTACTGGCTGTGCTAACTCACCATGTTAGCTATGGTTAGTTAATTATAATGTCAAAATTGTAGTTCTCAAACTATATTCCCAGAACAGATTAAGATGCTTTATGCTCTACTTGGGGCATAAGAATAAACATGAGGTCAGTAGGAAGGTTATGTAATACAGTACACTTCACCCTCGATTTCCCGGATTATTAGGTATAATCAAAATAATAATATTAATTAATAGTCTGTCTGGGAACCTCAAATGTCCGGGGTCCCTACCCTTTCCTGGACATTTACTCTGATCGGTCCAGCAATCGCCATTATTCATCAACAGTCCCGGACTTTTACAACTTAGCAGATGTTGCGAACACTGAACGGGGAGCGGGGAACGGGCCAGATGGGGAGAGTTTGAAAATCATGACTGACGTGGATTTCCATCATCGATTCCCGGACTTGTCCAATACCAAATAATGTCTAGCGCCCAATTTTGTATGGGAAATTCAAAGTTCAGGAAATCGGGGTACAGGAAATCGAGGGTGAAGTGTAGTCTCTTTAATATGCGCATGTCGGGGTCCAATCCACCTCAATGCATATTAAGTGACACCGCGTTTTTGCTAATATTTTAAATATTTTAGCTAATATGCGGGCATGAACGCTGCCACGGATCAAAACAGAATGCCATCATATTGCTCTAAAACAGTCAATTTCAGTGAAAAATAAAAGATTAGATATGGGAGAAATAGTTCATGAAATACCTTCCATTCATTCATTCGCCAAACTGCTTAATCCTACAAGGGATGCAGGGAGGCTTGAGCCTATCTCAGTCACATCTGGGAGAAGGCAAGGCACACCCTAAACAGCTCACCAGTCCATCACAGGGCCACCACCCCCACAACCTTTCACACTCACACTCAGACCTAGGGGCAATTTGGAACAGCCAATTAGCCTAATGTGCACGTCTTTGGATTGTGGGAGGAAACCGGAGTACCCCGATGGAACCACCACAAGCTCCACACAGAAACACCCTCTTCAAGCCCGGGACTCAAACCCAGGACCTTTTATTGAGGGGAGGACATGCTAACTACTACGCCACCCTGCCGCCCTGGATGGGAAATGGCAATTAAAATCTTAATGTAAACAAATCAAAATCAGAACATTTCCACTCCTTATTTATAAATAAACAGGTTTGACAGACATGTTTATAACTGATAAATGATAACTCACATGCAAGTCAAACAAAGCTTGCAATTTATTCTTGGCTTTCCAGTGAGGGGACAGGGTGTTTTTTTTTTCAGGGTGTCTTCTGCTCAGACCTAGAGTCACAGTTACACGCGTAATCTTCTGTTTCAAAATATCATCAAAATCTGAAACACCAACACCACAAGACACAGTCGTGTATGAAAAGAGATATGTTACAGTATTGACAACTAGATCATACAGCGCATAAGAGGTCCAGAGGTCACAGCAAGGGCAGTTCATGGGCACTGAAGAGCTCCTGACAAACAGCTGAATCCTTCAGAGCAAAAAGTGTAATTCCTGAGCTGTATGCAGCTGGGATCGTGATGTGCGTCATTTTTAGATGGTCTTCCCCACAATTTTCTTCATCAATCATTTTTCTGACTTGACCTAAAATAAATTAATAATATTAATACATGTATTAAAGCTGTTTACATTTTAAACATTATAGCATAGTAGTACAATGGCAGCAGCAGTATACATATACTGATATGATGGAACCGAGAGACAATGCAAAAAGAACAGATAATTCCGGAGATCAACCAGCCTAACCCTGGGTTTCCACTGGGGCACGATATCCGCAATCTCTGCGATTCAACAAATCGTGGCGCACAAAGCACAGAAAAATGCATCTAAAAGATGAAACTTATAGGAATTGTGTTGCCAAGATCCCCTACAATAGGTCTATTACCCTCTGTTAAGGTCTGTTAAGCTCTACTGCGCGAATCCACCAAGTACCCTCATGATAATCAGGATTCCACCAAGTTTCCACAAGATCATCACGAAACCCTTAAAAATTCCCTCAAGATCATCACAAATCCATCAAGTTCCCTCAAGATCATCACAAATCCACCAAGTTCCCTCAAGATCATCACAAATCCATCAAGTTCCCTCAAGATCATCACGAATCCACCAAGTTCCCTCAAGATCATCACGAATCCACCAAGTTCCCTCAAGATCATCACGAATACATCAAGTTCCCTCAAGATAATCACGAATACATCAAGTTCCCTCAAGATTATCATGATTCGACCAAATTCCCTCAAGATCATTATGATTCCACCAAGTTCCCTCAAGATCATCATGAATGCATCAAGTTCCCTCGAGATCATCACGATCTGATCCCACAACGCCCCATGCTCATCACGGTTCTCTCAGATCGTGGAGATCACGGACATTGTGCCCCAGTGTAAACCCAGGGTAGCTGATCACATTTGAATTACAGTGACATTACTATACTTTATCAGCCCACAGCATTTAGCTAACTTTTAACTAACAAAGGGCCTCTTTCCACAGGCTAGTGTCAATGTTCATGATTCCACCATCAGCACAACAATGAACAACAATAATGTGCATGGCAGAGTGCAAAGGTTGCAAGAGAAAGTCAATCCTCTAACACAGTGTCCTAAAACTCCTAAAACACAGTATAGGTGCTGAAAAGTGTCTCAATTACGTGAAAAATGTAATCGATCGTATGATACTGTTTTTCCATAACATTCATAATGGTTTAATCTCCAGCCTAATGAAAAACATTGCATCATCCAACCTTTAACCAACTCTAGAGAATCACACAGTATTATTGAGATGAAGAGAAACACAATGTTTAATCGTTTAATTTAAAGTAGTGTCCGTAACTTATGCTATTTCAAGTTTTTCAGGGGTCTTAGGTGTCATACAAATGAAATTTGGCTTATTCAGATTTCACACAATAACACACCATACAGAAAAAGTATACTATGCTGAGATGCATACTTTTTAAATAACGAAATATGAATCTGACGTGGTTACAGACACTACAGCATTTTAACAGAAACACTGTTGTTGTTATTTTGGAATAAAAGCCGTAAATGGACTTATTCAATTTAACCAACATTTATTACAGGCTAAGTGTCTGTTATGTTACTGGAAATGTTCAGATTATTTATTGAAACACAAGGGGGTGTGAAAGGTAAGGCCCACATACTCTTGACACTCACAAATATGTAATAATCTTTTTTCCTCAATAAATAAATGACCAAGTGTAACTTAAGGTCTTTTTTGGTCATATTTATGTAGAAATATATATATATATTTTTTCACAAATTCTAAACAGTAAACTTTACAGCACCACGATTCAGCACATGCTTGAGGTGAGGGTTTCTTCTGATGACTCTTATAGATTGTAAGATTGTATGTGGAAGCAGCATTGCAGAGTATTACTGTGCCAGCTAAGCTGTCCTGTGGGTCATCAGTGTCATACTGTGGTCTCTGCTTTTCTTTTCTGATCAACATACTAGCAGTGCTGTATTTTCTTTTTATTTTAGGTAGCTCTGTAGTTTCCCAATTTGCAGGAGTAGAAAATTACAGTGAAGATGTGAACTATTTATACAGATATTTGTGACCCGCTCCAGTATAACAGGGATTAAGTAGGAAATATGACATACTGTGATACTGATATATTTGTAAAGAGAACTGAATCTGCTTCAAAATAAAGTATAAAACATGATTATAGCATGGAAACCAACTGAGTTACGTTACTTTGTATGTCACTAATCAGGAAATGCTACTTTTTAATCCAGCTCTCCACCAATCAGCACCATCGTACTAGCGTCTTCCTAGCAAAAGACAAGTTCTATTTACGTCGAGTAATGTCTGTTTTAAGGTTTCTCATTGGTTTAGCATTATATGATTGGGGGAATCCTTCTGGGACTCTGTATAAGTAGGGAGAGTGTTCTGGTAGTGAATACAGAGAATAAGGAAATACCCTGAGCAACCACAAAAGCCGTTTGAAAATCGGCAACATAAGTGGATATTTGTATTGTTTTACAACAACTTGGACACGGACCCCGTTCTTAAACAAGTAGTTTAGCATGGATAGATTGTTTATTCATTCATCTTCTTCCCCTTCTTCCGGGGTCGGGTTGCGTGGCCAGCAGCCTAAGCAGTAAGGTCCAGACGTCCCTCTCCCCAGTCACTTCCTCCAGCTCTTCCGGGGGGACACCAAGGCGTTCCCAGACCAGCCGAGAGATGTAGTCCCTCCAGCATGTTCTGAGTCGGTCCCCGATTGGACATGCTCGAAACACCACACCAGGGAGGCATACGGGAGGCATTCTAATCAGATGCCCGAGCCACCTCAACTGGCTCCTCTCAATGCGAAAGAGCAGCGGTTCTACTCCGAGCTCCTCCCGGATGATGGAACTTCTCACCCTATCTCTAAGGGAGAGACCTGCCACCCTGCGAAGGAAGCTCATTTCAGCCGCTTGTATTGTTCTTTCGGTCACTACCCAAAGCTCGAGACCATAGCTGAGGGTAGGAATGTAAATCGACTGATAAATTAAGAGCTTTGCCTTCCAGCTCAGCTCCCTCTTCACCAAGACGGACCGGTACAAGCTCCGCTTTACAGCAGAGGCTGAACCGATCCGCCTGTCAATCTCCCGCTCTTGGATAGATTGTGTTAATGGATATTTGAACTTGTTCATGTGGAAGATTATGCTTTGAAGAATGTATTTTTGGCGATATCGCATTTTCATCCAGGTACGCCATTTTCAACTTACTTTGGCTATTACTCAAAACACGACCTTGGGTCGTAACCTGTATTATTCTGGAACGGGTCACGTGTTTGCTCATTTCTATTAAAGCTCTTTAAAAATTCTGTAAGATCTGAAAGAACAGCATTTGCGTACCTTCCACATTAAGAGTTTTCCAGCGGGTATCATTCTGATGGTCTGAGTTCAGTGAAAGAGGAGAGTCTGCCGTTAATCTCTTTAAGACATCTTCACGACGTATCATCAGGACAGAATCGCTGCACAGACGCACATGTAACTCGTCTTCACCAACTGTGGAACGGCGTCACATTATCATAAAAGTTCTTTGTGACACGCTGCCATTTATGATTGTTTACAAGTGCATGTATTTTGTATATTCAGTTTGGTTGTGGGGTGGCACAATGGCATAGTGGTTAGCACATTCAACTTACAGTGAGAAGGTCCTGGGTTTGATTCCCAGACTCGGGGCTTTTCTGTGTGGCGTTTGCGTGTTCTCCCCGCGCTTGCGTGGGTTTCATCTGGGTACAATGGTTTCCTCCCACAGTCCAAAATCATGCACGTTAGGCTATGTGGCTGTTCCAAAGTGTGTGTGAGTGCAAATGGCTGTGTGTGTGTGTGTTGCCCTGCAGTGGTGTGGAGAGCTGTTGCCCCGCCTACACCTGGTGTCCTCTGAGGTAGGAACCAGCCTCCCCACGACCCTAATAAGATTAAGAGGTTTAGCAAGGGAGTGAGTGAATGTTGGATTGTGGGGCGGCACTGTGGTGTAGTGGTTAGCACATTCGCCTCCCAGTAAGAAGGTCCTGGGTTCAAGTTCCGGGCTCAGTGAGGGTGTTTCTGTGTGTAGTTTGCATGTTCTTCTCATGCATGTGTGAATTTTCGCTCTGGTTTAGTCGCACAGTCCAAAGACATGCCTCTAGATGTGTGCGTGAGTGTGAATGGTTGTGTATGGGTTACCCTGCAATGGTCTGGCTAGCTGTGCAGGGTGTGCCCGCATACGCCCGGTGTTGGCTGAGATAGGCACCAGCCCCCCACCAACCCTAATAGGATTAAGCGGTTTGGCAAATGAGTGTTATCACAGGCCTCTGATTTTATTTCACATACCAACATCCAAAGGATTAGTCATGAAAACAGCACTGGGTGCCACTCCGAATATCAGTTGGTGATGCCAAGCATCAGGGATCTCCTCTCCTTCTTTCACTCCACACTGCATGTTCATGGTGGCTACAGGTACAGCTCTCTGCCGAATCCAGTGTGCCAACCAACGCACCAAATTTACCCGCCTTCGAGGGTAGAAACCGAAGAATCTGCCCAGCACTTGTCCACCACTCGCATCCTTTGCTCCATCTATCAGCTGATAGTGTGTGGCACCTAAGAAATGAATGAATATATAATTTGTATACATCAACATCTGCTTTCTTATGTGTTTACAATGCAAATTTGTTCTTTCAACCAATACATGTTGTATTGAAGACAAGCACTACATTATACTACAATACAGACATCCAGTGGGTAAAATGAGATTATTTTCACCGGTTCCGATAACGTGATTGCAGTTTGGGAGCATGCATTCTGTTTGTTCTTGTACACTGAGAGAAATCTTGAAGCATGCACGTCAGAAACGCATTGTCTCTCTGTGTAATTTAGTACATGGGCCACTTTTAGCATTCTCCATCCATCCAACTTAATGCATAAAAAGCTGCCTTTCTTTAGAAAATGTCCTTACCGTTACCGTGTACATTTTTCTGAAAATGGCCCACATACTACACAGTAATGACGCAATCTGATTGGTCCACTCTCTGGGAATTACAAGACATTCTGGCTTGTGAACGGCTCAGGATCCACCTGGAGGAGCTAAAGAGTGTCACTGGGAAGGGAGATGCCAGGGTTTCCCTTCTAGACCTGTTACATCTACGATTTGAACTCAGATAAACAGAAGAACATGGATGGATGGATGGATGAAGGGATGGCTGGATAATGCTTGAATCAAAACGAACACCTATAGTCACTCGGAGGAGGTGGTGACATCACCATGCATTAAAAAGAACAAATAATTCACAGAAATTTTAGTTATTTTAATTGTAATTTTAGTTGTTTAATTTTTCTTCTGTTTCTATATAGTATATACTACAGCTTTGAATTCAAGTTTACAAAGGCACCATAACGCCTACACAGCGTTTATGCTCTGCTTGGAGTGCGTAGAGCTCACGTGACCTGCCTCTGTAACGGTTAAACTTTGGCTTGTTTTTCATGTTCCCTTGCAGTATATACTAAAACCGTTATTCACCTCAGGGTTGGTAAAGGTCGCTGAATTGAATAGTCTATTCCACTGAATTGTCCACCTTAACTTAACTGTTAAGTATAACATTGGAAGTGTACCAGCTTCGCTGCGTGAGTGAAGGTAGTCAAGCAGCGGAGAATTATTCCTCCTCAAATTAGTCTGTACACTGCGGTCAGCTATTTCTGGTTCCACCGTGATCCCCAGAGCCTGGAGCACATCCACCACTGCTGTAGCACCACAAGCTGAAGTTCCAATCTGGACTGTATGCTTCTCTGCAGCTTCTTGGATCGACCACAGAAAGGCTTTGTGCTGCTCTCCATTCTCTTCATTCTTAGTATCTGGAACACTGTTTAGTGTACCGGATGAAACCACCTCCATCTTAACACCAGGGTGTTAGTTACGAGACTCTGGGGATAAAGAACTGGAAAACAGAATAGAAAGAACATAAGTGAGTGAGTGGGTGAGTGAGCAAGTGAGTGAGTGAGTGAATGAGTGAGTAAGTGAGCGAATGAACAAGAGAATGAGGGAGTGGGTGAAATGAGTGAGTGAGCGAGTGAATGAGTAAGTGAGTGAGTAAATGAGTGAGTGATCAAATAAGTAAGTGAGTAAGTAACGAGTGAGTGAATGAATGAGTAAGTGAATGAGCGAGTGAATGAGTAAGTGAGTGAGTAAGTAACGAGTGAGTAAGTGAGCGAGCGAGTGAACACGTGAGTAACGAGTGAGTGAGTGAGTGAATGAGTAAGTGAATGAGCGAGTGAATGAGTAAGTGAATGAGCGAGTGAATGAGTAAGTGAGTGAATGAGTAAGTAAATGAGTGAGTGATCGAGTTAGTGAGTGAGTGAGTAACAAGTGAGTGAGTAAATGAGTGAGTGAGTAAAGTGAACGAGTGAGTGAGTGAGTGAATGAGTAAGTAAATAAGTGAGTGAGTAACACGTAAGTGAGTGAGTAAATGAGTAAAGTGAACGAGTGAGTGAGTGAGTGAATGAGTAAGTAAATAAGTGAGTGAGTAACACGTAAGTGAGTGAGT
>JAOUQZ010000026.1:2589236-2609828 GCA_028564935.1 Neosilurus hyrtlii
AAATGAGTAAAGTGAACGAGTGAGTGAGTGAGTGAATGAGTAAGTAAATGAGTGAGTGATCGAGTTAGTGAGTGAGTGAGTGAGTGAGTAACAAGTAAGTGAGTGAGTAAATGAGTGAGTGAGTAAAGTGAACGAGTGAGTGAGTGAGTGAATGAGTAAGTGAGCAAATGAGTAAGCGAGTGAGTAAGTGAGTGAGTGAATAAGTTTGCAAATGTTTGAGACTTGATGCCATCCACCATATTCTGTGTTTTGTCATCATTTGTATTTTATTCACATTTTATTCATGCTAATAACACACAAATAAAAAAAGTGAATGGTTAGATAACAAAAAGCGAACAAAATGCGACTGATTTATGACAGGTGGCCCTGCGATGGCCTGGCAAGCAGTCCAGGGTGTACCCTGCCCTCCCCAAGAGTCGGCTGAGATGGGCGCCAGCCTCCCCGCGACCCTAACTAGGATTAAGCGGGATGACAGGAGATTCGCTTTTTTAATTGCCAAACATTCACAAATCAATTGCAAATTACTCACAAACTGTCATGCGACTTTCGAACATATATATAAATATATATACATATATACATATATATATATATGTGGAGTCTCAAGACTTCTTGACGCAAATTTCAATATTCGCAAAAAATCTATTTGCGTCAGTCGCTTTTCTATTGCACCTCTCGTGTGTTCACCCCCTTATCCACAAAGGGCTGGTATGGGTGCAGACTTTCATTCCAACCAAGCAGGAACCACATCAGTGGCTTTTAATAAGGGTATTTTTACCTTTGCAACGGAAGTAGGGTAATAAACACAGCAGCAGATGGTGACTTCTGATATCAAAACCACCTGATTAAACCGGTAAATTTAGGCAAATGTTTAACGTGTTATGCATCATTTAAGAGTAAGAGATCTACTTCTTACTTGTGTTAAGCATATTTTGTCGGTCATATCTTCCTGACATTAAAAGAAAGAATAGCTTTTTGACCACCGGACATAGGTAACTCACTATACAGAATTTGATAACATAATGCAGTAATTGGCGAATTTTATGATTTAGGACGAAAACTATACTTCCCCTACTTGACACACACACACACATATGTGTATATATATATATATATATATATATATATATATATATATATATAGCACAGTAATGTGATCTGTTAGTGCTGACATCCTAAATTAGTACATTGCTGTGAATAACACTGTTTCTACCTTTGCATGTTCTTCCCCAGTACCTTCGGGGGGTTTAAAACTTTTAAGAATGCAGGCCACGTTTGTAAATAAACTGGTGTATTGTTATTAAAGTAACTAGTAATAGGCGCTAAATTCAAAACTTACCAAATGCTCAGTTTTCACAATTCATCTCCCTCTCCTTTATTTTTCTTCCGTGTTATCCAACACAGTCGAGTCGGTTGGTTGTCGTTGAAAGGCTCAGAACGCTCAGCCCGTGCTGATTGGTCCGAGCTTCCGTCAATCAACGCATTTGACTCCGCCCTTGACTCCGGCGTCACATGAACGGATAGTTTGTAACCACACGATGGCAGTGATACATTTATCAGACACATTACTGTTACCTGGGTGTCCAGGTGACCCTTTTGAGGGTTGTTTCAGTACCAGAACTCGCCCTTGAAATTACTGATCGCCTTATTTCAGTTAGTTTAAATTTTATGAACACACATATATTTAATAAAAGTATTGTTTTATATGTATACATGTAGTACTTAATGCATATGAACTGAGTTTAATTCTGTGGAATAACATCAGACAAGTTGGATGCTCCTCCAGCTCTTCCGGGGGGTCACCGCAGTGTTCCCAGTGCAGCCGAAGAGCTGGAGGAAGTGGTTGGGGAGAGGGACGCCTGGACCTCTCTGCTTAGGCTGCTGCCCCTGCGACCCGACCCCGGACCAAGCGGAAGAAGATAAGGATGATTGTGAAGAAGTTGGATGTTGCTCAAGCTCCTGATTTCCCAAATTCCAAGTTGGAAGACTGTCCCATTGCACGCCCATCTTTTTCATTTCATTTCATTTACAGCATTTGGCAGACACCCTTATCCCAAGTGACTTACATTAATCTTTTTTATTTTTTTTATTTATTTATTTTGCACTACTGAGCAATGGAGGGTTAAGGGCCTTGCTCAAGGACCCAACAGTGGCAGCTTGGTGGTACTGGGGCTTGAACTGCCAACATTCAGATTAGTAATCCACTGAGCCAACTCTGCCCCAAGTTTCAGAGTTATGGGTATAGTGGATTACAGCATAACTTCTGGAGAAGGAAAAAAACTGAGCCTGGTAATAACAGCTGCTATAACATACAGCACCAGTCAAACATCTGGACACACCTACTCATTCTAGCTGAAATAAGAGGTGTTCAAACTTTTGTGGAAGTGTATTTCCATAAAGTTACTTGTGTCTTTAAAGTAATGGTCGATACCACGTGGGTAGTGTCACTTGGCCTCATGCATGTTAGTATTAGTATTCGTAAATCCTTCATATTTTTAAAAATAATTAGCATGAATGAGCCATGCCAGTATGCCTCTTAAGCCTCTCTGACCAGCTACTTCCTTGCTCTTCCATTCAGTTTAGAGGGACAGCCTGATCTGTGAAGGGTCAAAATACCCCGTCCCTGATGTACAAATGCTACTTGGACGCCGGTGATCCTGATCCTCCTGGTCCTTCTTTTTTCTTTGTTTCACCCAAATGAGGATGGGTTTCCCTTTGGAGCCTGGTTCCTCTCGAGGTTTCTTCCTCGTGTCAGCTGAGGGAGTTTTTCCTTGCCACTGTCGCCGCGGGCTTGCTCATTAGGGATGTGTAGGGGGTTGTTTAGGAGGTTGTAGAAGAATTTTTAGATTCCTCCTTAAATTACTTTTACTATGTAAAGCTGCTTTGTGACAATGTCGATTGTAAAAAGCGCTATACAAATAAAACTGAATTGAATTGAATTGAAAATAGTACCAAACAGTTTCCGCTTCTTGATTGTGAACTTTACTACACTTCTTGGGATTGTAAAAGCCTTTGAATATTTTTGTATCAATCACCTAACTTGTGTGTATCCTTGAGATCTTTTGACAGTGCCTTCTCACCCATATTTGATTGTTTGCTTTTAGTTACACTTCCAAGCCATGGAATGCTTTGGGAATGCTGATCAACAAGCGGAACCCAGTTAGCTTGGTGCACAATGAAAAATTAGATTAGTTACACCTGATTGAGTTTACCAGTATTTTTAGGGGGAAAGATCTTTTAACCCTCTCAGTGATCTTGAGGTTTTTTTATTATTATTATTTTACTTGGTTATATAGAGAACGTATCAAGCATATTTTGTATTATACACATTTATTGTAATCCAGAACATTTAGTATCAAATAGAATTGCAGGAAGATTACAAGCAAAACTACTTCAACAGGTTAACAGAAAGTAGCTGGCCCAAAGTCTGCAGTTTGTGGTGTGGAGGTCTTTATCCTCTTCTTTCCTCTGGGATGGACGGATGTTGGTCAGGGTGCTCTCGGTGGTGCTGCGACGAAAACATCTTAACAACTGGGGAGACATATGAACTTTCTTCAGTCTGCTGAAGGACAAAACATGATGTTGGTTCTTTTTAACTAGAATTAAAGTATTATGGTACCAGACCAGATCCTCAGAGATGTGGACACCAAGGAACTAGCAAAACATTTCATGTAAAACAATTCATACAAAGACCGATATTTCCAGAATCAAATACCAAATGACCTGTCACAATTTAATTACTTTTCTTCTTAGACTATGCCTCAAAAACACATTTAATATGTGTTGTAGTCACTCTGGTTAGTAATTCAGCTGACAATGTTAAAAAAAAAAAAAAAAAAGGATTCACCTTCAGTAACTTTCAGTATCCTTACCAGAGTTGCACTACTACATTATCACCATTACGTCCATTTCAGTTGTAGCTTGTAAAAATATTAAAAAGTGCAAGGGGGCATATACCAATGCTACGTACCTGTCAGTCATAAATTCATGAATTAGCTATGCATTCTGGTAAAAAAAAAATTCTATATAGTGGATAGTCTGGCAGGTCTAGGTGTGTTCTTTGCCTGTAACTGCTGTGCTGACACTATTAATAATTGACGGTTATACTGCTCGAATGATATCAGCAGTGGGTCAAACATATACGGTTATTGTGATTAGAAAAGCCATAAATTATGCCAGTATTCGCTGATACCAACTTTAGGTTCAAAGTCTACAACTATAGACCTCCTGTATTATTAATGATATCTAGGCCAGGGAATAACAACCCAATATTTAAACCCGTGCATATCAACAGGTTCAGTGTGCTAACTGTGCCAGCTGCATGAAACCTGACTATTGCACTACTAGAGACATGCTAAAATTAGTATTGCTGCTCTGTGCTGTGGCTGGTATGTGGTTTCAGTTATACTGAGATTTTTGTCAAAGCTATTTTAAAAATGTATATATGTACTGTATGTTTATATCAGATGAATGCTATATTTATATTATTTTGCACTGACTAACCTGTTTTTAGATATTCTTACAGTCTCTGCAAAGGGAAATATTTATTAATCAATGATAGAGTATATTTCTTATTCATATAATAACTAATATAAAATATATGACAAATACACATATTATGAAATAAAATAATTTTAAAAGTATATATTAGTAGTATGTGCTGTGGTGCTTATATAATTTATATTGTAATAATTGACTTTGTATACTGATTGGTGAGCTCTCCAGGCTGTACCCCGCCTTCACCCAGAGTCGGCTGAGATAGGCTTCAGCCCCTGACCCTAACAGGATTAATTGGTTTGGGAAAGGAATGAATAAACAAATGAGTGAATGAATGATCAAATTTTAAATGTTATAGAAAAAGAGAAATTAATAAAGAATTTAAACTGATAACAGCAGTACTATATATGGTTTATTATTTCCAAGGACTAGAACATTGTGCATTTCATGTACCCGTTCCAGAGAGACAGACAAATAATTGAGGGAATAGATGACCTGGAGCCTGTTGCAGAAACATTGGGTGCAAGGCATTAGTACAATCTGGATGGGGTTCTAGTCAAGGCACCCACGTTTGTAAAAATAAAAGAAAATTATTATTTATTCACTTACCTATTTTTTTTTCGGGAGTAACTGTAGAATGTAAAGGAAAATGAGTCGCTGTGTTAGCAAAAACATTTGACGAATAACACAGGTCTAGGTTTGGACTGTACTTAAAGTGGGGTCTTCTACTCCTCCAAGTAGAATATTTTAGGTTTCTTCATAACTTCCAAATAAATTATATTGGTCTAAAGACTGTCAAATAATACTTTCTGTGTCTATGTAGGCTTTAATGCTAGACCCTTGAAACACAATGCTCGTCGGATCATTGGAGCCCCACAACTGGTACACGATGAGCAAGGACACATTGGGAATTCTGCGCCTGCTAAACAACACAGAGAGGAAAGTAAGTCTAAGTGTACTAAATGTCAACAGGAAATGACATAAGGTGGCATGGTGGCATAGTGGTTAGCACATCTGCCTCCCAGCAAGAAGGTCCTATATTTAAGTCCCAGACCCAAGCGTTATTGTCCACAATCCAAAGCCATGCACGTTAGGCTAATTGGCTGTCCCAAATTGCCTAGGGGCGATTTTGAACAGCCGACAGGTTGTGTGTGTGTATGTTGCCCTGCGATGGTCATGGTGTACCCCAACCTTCACCGGCGTTGGCTGAGGTATGATCCCCGTGACCCTAACAGAATGAGTGAGTGAGTGCGCAAGTGAGAAATGAGAGAACATTATTTCTGCTCACATTAGAAGTGTGTACTGGCTTACATTAAGCCTAATTCACCCCAGTCTGGTACAGTGAGTATAATTCTCTTACAGTAGTAAATAGAAACAGATTTGCTCTCCAGAATTGAGAAAAGCTTTTATTTTACCATTTTAGCTGAACCTCAGTGGGAAGTTGTTCTCGATCCAGTCCATGCAGTAATGACGCAAGAAAATATGAAGCAGAAAGTTGCTTCCATTGAGGAAAAGAGACAAGGCACTGAACCATCTAGGCGCTTTCTGGTCGACTTGAACACCGGCTTGCTAAAGGAATACATCAGTGAGATGGACAGGAGGGCTGAAGGTTGTATGTGCCTTGTAACCTATATCTTTTTCCGTTTAATATAGTGTTAATAAAATTCTACTTATATATAATTAATGTATACCATTTTCCTCCACAGTCTACAAACCCGCCTTCAATCCTGGGTTCAGACAGGGCACTCAGGACTCTCGTGTAACTCTGGTGGATGTCAGAACGGGGAAGCAGTTGCCCGAACTTTCAGAGATGCAGAGGAGAGCATCACCATGTAAGTGTTGAGTTAAAAAAAGGAGAGAGAGTTAAACTTCCATTCATCTGATTATATTTATTATACCACTTATGCTTACCTCATATACCCACTTCAGTTTGACAATGAATCTCTAATTTGTGTATACATATACACTTGTCTTACATTTGTGTATACATATAATATATCTATGATACAGTAGGGATCCCTCTAAATTTTTTTCTGCTATTTTCCCCCCCAGTGCCTGAGTTCAGGCAAGACACAGAATACAATGAAGCAACCCTGATGAAACTCAGGATGGCTGATATGATGAAGAGTATGGAGAACACCAAAGATACCAAGCAAGAAACCACCCACAAAGCTGTTCCACCTGAGTTTCGCAGACAAGGAACAGAACCTTCCAGACGCATTCTTGTGGACCCAAACACCGGATTAGTGAAGGAATATGTCAGTGAGATGGAAAGAAGAGTTTCAGGCTGTATGTATCACATGATATGCAGTATGGACATGTGTATGACAGCCATATAAACTTGTTACTTTTGTACGTAAGAGTGATTATGCTAAAACCCTCCTTTTCCCCCACAGTCTACAATCCTGCATCTAATCCTGGGTTCAGACAGGCCACTCAGAACTCTCGTGTAACTCTGGTGGATGTTAGAAGAGGGCAGCCATTACCTGAGCTTTCAGAGATGCAGAGGAGAGCAGTACCAGGTAAGGGTGTATCACACATACTTTACTATGGTTTATAAGTGGCCATTTATTTTTGTGCTAAGCATTCTCCAGTGATTTGTTTGTTTGTTTCAACATGATGCCATGCACAGATCACCTCCAAAATTGAATGGGTTCTTTCCAGGCCCAAGCCCCTCCTCTCCACCAAAGTTGATGAAAATCAGATCAGTGGTTTTTGTGTTATCATGCTAACAGGAAGAAATCCTTCGATAAATTGTTAAAAATCATTTAATGAATTCCCGGACCCAGATCATGATCCGGATCTGCTCCACAGTGCAGGGGATCCCTCACTGAAGGATTTATCTAACACTAAACAAATATGTACATGGATTTTTCCAACCTGAATTTAGTAGTCAAAACTCTACATGAAAAGATTTGACCAGAACAGAGTAGCAGACACTACTTTCAGATTATGGTCACATGAATATGATTTTAGGATAGTGAATTTCACAGAACTGCCAGGTAACAAAGCTTTCCAGTACAAGACAGGCACTTGTTACTCATTTTGATGGCATGAGCAGGGGTTACATGATGATTTTTTTTTTAATTTTGGTCTTTGGGATGCTTTATGCAATTTGTCAGGTGGACCAAATTGTCTGCGAAATTAGCGTCTACTAATCATCTAGTGTTGTACAAGTACACACTGAATAAAGAAATCAGACACCTTTCTAGTCGATTTCTACTGAACACAAACACAGACATTGTAATAGAACATGTCAGCCAATTGAACAGAACAGTGGCACACTCTGTAAATATTTAAATGGAGAAAATGGCACAAAATTTGTGTGTGTTCATTAAGAATAACAAATTGATAAATGGATCTAATTATGCATACCTTGCATTTAGATTTGGTACTATTATTTGTTGTTTGTAGAACAGTTCAGACAAGGCACAGAGCACAATCTGAGGACCTTGATGAATCTCAGGAATGAACACCTGGCTGAAGTTGGCAATGATAAAACCCAGCACACTGTACAGAACATGGCGAGCAATGAGGGTACTTAATGGCAAATTATTTGATTTGGACATGACATATTTTTGTGTACTGCAAACTAATTGAATGTCCTGCTTCCTCATCATCACTAGTGTATCCAGAGTACAAACGTGGCATCGAATATTCACAATCTCAAAGACAGCACCTCGTGGAGCCACTTGTTTTCCAAGAAAGCAATGAAGGTGAGCAGAGAATTGCAGTTCATGCAACATTAAAATTGATTGTTTCCGGTATTTAACTGATCTTATATTATTTTGTCTAGTGGATAATTCTTCCCCATTGGAGGAGTACAAGCATCATATGGAATACAGATATGCCAATGTCATTGACACAGGAATCATGAAGCCTTATGTGAAGTAAAGTGAGTATAAGGAAAAATGGTATTTGATGGTGATTACAGTTTGATATGTAATACCGTCCTATGTTATACTATACGTTACTGAGTTACTAACCTATATAAAAACGTATTTACAGTAATGAATATATGTACTCTTTATACTACAAATGTATGCTATAAAAATGTAGTCAGTTTTATTATTGGCCGGTTAACTTGGCCTCCCCCTTAACCCTAACCCTAACCCTGACCCTAACCCTAACCCTAAAACCCCCATTTTCTTCTTAATCTTTGTCATATCCAATTCCCACCCATTAACAACTGACACCCACTCATTCGCTGAACTGATTAACCCTCCTAGTGTTGCGGGGGGGGGGGGGGGGGGGGGGGGGGGGGGTTCCTTAACTAACAAGATTATGTTCAATGTTGTATCAAGCAGTTAAGCATTCAATATGCATCCCTCAGGTCCTTCCACTTGCTGTGCTGGTGCTTATTAAAGTCAAATACTGTAGATACATTAACTGTTATAAAAACATTTATTGGACCCTTCAAGTACAGTGTAAAAGATAATAACTAGGACACAGAATAAACAGCACATGTGACAGGTGATTTTAACAGCTCCTATCTTATCAGTGTTCAACTTTGAACTAAAGCTCTAATAGAAAATGGGAATGGTTATCTAGGATAAGCAGAGATTAGATAAAGGCTGCCAAAATTAACAATGCTTGATTTATTTTTTTATGGACTTAATATGCTTGTCGGAATTTGCATGTTCTCCCTGTGCCTACGTGGGTTTCCTCCGGGTACTGCGGTCTCCTCCCACAGCCCAAGAACATGCACAGTAAGCTGATTGGCTGTGCCAAATCACCCCAGGTGTGAATGTGAGTGTGAATGGTTGTATGTGTGTTGGCCCTGCAATGGTCTGGGAACCTTGTTCAGGGTGTATCCCACCAGCCTCCCCATGACCCTAATTAGGATTAAGCAACTTAGAAAATGAATGAATGGGTGAATTAATATGCTTGTTGCTTGCATTCACTTTCCTATCATACTTAATTACATACAGTATATATAAATATATAGTGTTTACTATCACCATCACTAGCCTATTAAGACTATGAATCCTTCTCCTCTTCTGACTATTAACTCTAATACCAATAATTTCCTTCTGTTTAGCACACCAGATGAATGATTGTGGACAGCAGGAGACTCTGGCCAGAAAAGAACATCCATTTGTTTGTATTCTGTGAAAATCTGAGGAACAAATCCTTCTGTCATCTCAAGAGATCATATGCTGGCTCGTCTAACTTCTAAAAGCAATTCACAATCGGTTCATATATATTAACCCCAATAAATAACATTAAGCATTTCAAATAATGTGTTTGTCTGGGGTTCTTTTATGTTTGCCTCCTGAAGTGTTATATAGTGTCTCGGAACTAGGAAAACCCATTTTAATTTCCATACACAGCATTGCAGCGTCATGAACCAGAGAGAAGATGGTACGTTTAATACTTTTAGTAAATGTAAGAGTTTTACTGGCACATTTTTAACAGGGTAGGTTGCCAAATCTTTTCCTTAACCCTCCGTTGCACCTGGTATTCCCATCCAAGTACTAACCAGGTTCAAGCCTGTTTAGCTTCCGAGATCAGAGAGAATCAGCCCTCCGCAGGGTGAATGTAGGATTCAATGTAAGAATGGCTTTTAACCTGTTCTGTAATTTACTGAATATATTAACCACAAGATAATAGCAAGTAGGTCAATAAAATGTCTGTAGATTCACACTCAAACCTAGGAACAATTTAGAACAGCCAAAAGTGCATGTCTGTGGCCTGAGAGAGAAAGCCAGAGTACCTGGAGACCATGCAGACTCCGCACAGAAACCCTTGAGCCTGGGACTCGAATCCACGACCTTACATTTACAGCATTTGGCAGATGCCCTTTTTTTCATGTAACTAAGCAACTGATGCATAAAGGCCTTGCTCAAATGCTCAACACTTGCAGCTTGGTGGTACTGGGGCTTGACCTTCAGATCATTAATCCAGACAGGGCTGGCACAAGGCGTTGTGACACCCTTGGTGAGATCCTATCTCCCCCATGACCCCACAGTTTATGTCATGTACGTTGGAATGCATTCGGTTTGCTTAGTGTGAGTAGGTTTTAATTTTCCATCGCATATAGGCGTACTTCCAAACAAGTTCTTGCGAAAAGAAGTGTATCTCCATATTTATGCCATTCTGTGCGCCTGTGCCCCCTTTAGCCTGCGCCTTAGGCAGCTGTCTGGTTCGCCTAATGGTGGCCCTGAATCCAGAGCCTACTACCACCTTCTTCATGTGAGGCGGATGTGCTAACCACTACGCCACTGTGCCGCCCAGATGTGATGTTACAAAAATTTTTGCTTGGATAAATGATGTAACATTATACTAGCACAGTACTTCTGTCAAATGCTATATAGAAGTTTAAGTTTCTCAGAGAATCTTAGAGGGGAAACAGGAAAGCTGTGTTATATTCAGTTGTAGACACACATAGGCATATGTGATATATTACCTGCATTTATGGGACAAAAGTACTTCCTTAATGCACGAACAAGATAAAGGGGCAACCAGAGCAGTGGAACGGTAGTTTGTTTATGTCCTGAAGAAATGTTGTCAGATCTTCATAAGTTAAAAATTGTTATACTGGGCGGTTAAATCCATTTTAGCAATTAATATTTTTTTCTACTTAAGGGATTATGGATAATGTTGTGGAATCTGCTACTCTGGGTATTTTCAGTGTTCTGTAACATTCTACCGTGTGGATACTTGTGCAATGTGTCATAATTTGTCTTGGATCATTCTCTGAAACTGGTAACATAAAGTGTGACATTCACAATCCCCAAATTTCAATGAAGTCCTACTTATTTCCCTCGATATTGTCCATAAATTCATGAACCGTCCTTATAAAGACAGTGAGAGAACGACTTCATGCACATAACTGCACTTTTATTAGTAACGAACAGGAATAAATCTGTATGGAAACCAAATTCATCTTCAAATTCATTCACGTATGGACATGAAATTCATCCCTTTTGTTTCTGGTGAATAAATTCATTAGTGCTCAGCTAAGTATGAAATAAAGGAGTAAATCATGGAACCTCAGCCCTCACAGGAGAAATGGGTCGGTTCTGTATGTAACTGGCGTGGACACCACTGGTTACATGCGGACCTGTAAACTGATGTACGATTCTCAGTCCACAAAGTAATAAAAAAAAAAAAAAACAGGAATTTCTACTTTGGATTTGAAACCCTACTGTACTATTACCACTTTAAGCTGATACTTCGGCGATAGCATGGCATGAAACATAAGGAACAAAATGTTGTATGTGTCCTTGTAGTATGTTTTGGGTGGGGATTTAATTCTTCATAGTATATGGAAAATATTAGGTCCAATATTTGACTCATTTATTTTGACTTAATTTCAGAGAATGACCCAAGTAATAAATGTACAGACACATGCATGAAAAGCCTTAAACATTCCTGTGAAAAAGGCTGCCGCCCATCGTCTCAGCAGACTCTGGGAGAAGGCGGTGTACACCCTGAACAGCTCGCCAGGCCAGTGCAGGGCCAACACACAGTCAACCATTCACACTCACACAATTGGAACCGTCAGTCAGCCTACGGTGCACGTTTTAGGACATTTGTGGGAGGAAACCAGAGCACCTGGAGTAAACCCACGCATATGTTTGGAGAACATGCAAACTCGGGACCTTCTTGCTGTGAGGCGATCGTGCTAACCACTGCGCCACCGTGCCGCCCTATCACAAAGACTGCAGCTTTACTTTGATTTGAGCCTCATCATACATTTTGCTTTCTTTAATGCAGTGCATGCGCACATAAAGGCGATGCACTTGAATAAAGCCACAAGCAATGGTGTTAGTTTGTTAGATCTCTCTCTCACTCACTCATTCGACGATCTGATTAATTCAACTAGGGTTACAGGGAGGCCTATCTCAGCCGACTCTGTTGGCCGAGCCTCCCTGCGAGCCTAATACAGAAAGAATCAGCACATGAGTGAGTGAGATGACAGTGATATGACATCACAGTATAGGTCAGCTGTCACAAAAACACTGTCACAATGTCCAGCATCACATGCAGGGGTCATGATCTATGACCATATGACCTTTTTAACTATCTTGCCCACGTGACGTCACACTTTAACAATGGTCAGACCTTCTCATATGATTTAACAGGTCATCCTGGTGAATTTTGGTTACTCTAAACGCATATATACAAAATTAGGACACTATTACTGCAGTACTAATAGCACGCAGTGAGGGGAGCGGAAGCAGGAAGTGAGGTGTGCTCGCGCTTCTGTCTCAGCAGGAGCATTATGGGATATCAGTGAGGGGAGTCCTCCAGCACTGAGGGAAATGGCAACAAACATTGAGCAGATTTTCCGGGATTTTGTAATGAATAAAATAAAAGAGATAGAGGATGAAAGCCAGGATAAAAGGTGAGATGATTTATTTTTGTTTATGTTCTAGTAACAAGAAGTCGGCGAGCTCGCGAGCTGTGAGTTCTCTGGTGACGAAAATAACGGTAAACAAAGCTAGAAATCCCGCTTAGCAACAAGCTAATCGGCTACATGAAGTCAGCGTTCGGGTCGTGGTGCTGTTCCAGTCATGATGTGGTAGAAAAATCAACATTATACCCGTGCTGAGTGGTTCGTATGGAGATTAAGGCGTTTAGAGAGATAATGTTGTGATGGAAGAGTTTAATGATTTGGCTGTTTTGAACCACTGCCTGCTGTAGGGTACCGACTGGATTATTCAACTGTTGTTTTGTTTTTATTGCTCAAATATATGTGCAGCTTGTAACCAGTAAATCTTTTAGAAAGATGATTTATGTGGGTATGAAACTACTGACTGTGTTTGTCATCACTGCTGTATCTGTATAAAAATAAAAGGCCACTACTACATATGTCTTTATCAGTCATCTTCAATCATCTTTTATCATCATCTTCAATCATTATCTTTTATCATCGATCATTAATCACCATAATCGTCATCAATTATCATCATCAGTCACCACTGTCATCATCACCATTATCATCAATCACCGTCATCAACATTATCATAATCATCCGTCATTGTCATCAATCATTATAATCATTAATAATCAGTCCTCATTATCAACATTTATCAATCATTATAATCATTAATTATTATTATCGTCAATCACCACCATCGACATTAATCATCCATCATAAATCAATATCAATACTTATCATCTGTCATCAACAATCATCAGTCATCATTATCACTTTAATCACCATTATCATCAGTCCTCATCATCATTAATCGTCATCAATCAATATCATAATCATAATTAGTGATTATCACTCATTATCAACATTAATCATCATCATCATCATCATTCAATATCATAATCATTCATCATCAGTCATTATCACTCCTCATCATTATCAACAATAATCATCATCATCAATCAATATCATAATCATCAACAGTCATCACTCCTCATCATCATCAACATTAATCATCATCAATCAATACCATAATCATCCATCATCAGTCATTATCACTCCTCATCAACATTATTCATCATCTATCAATACCATAATCATCCATCATCAGTCATTATCCTCATCATCAACATTATGGTATTGATAGATGATGATTAATGTTGATAATGATGAGGAGTGATAATGACTGATGATGGATGATTATGGTATTGATTGATGATGATTAATGTTGATGATGATGAGGAGTGATGACTGTTGATGATTATGATATTGATTGATGATGATGATTAATGTTGATGAGGAGTGATAACTGTTGATGATTATGATATTGATTGATGATGATGATGATTAATGTTGATAATGATGAGGAGTGATAATGACTGATGATGGATGATTATGGTATTGATAGATGATGATTAATCATCCATCATCAGTCATTATCACTCCTCATCATTATCAACATTAATCATCATCAATCAATATCATAATCATCAACAGTCATCACTCCTCATCATCATCAACATTAATAATCATCAATCAATACCATAATCATCCATCATCAGTCATTATCACTCCTCATCATTATCAACATTAATCATCATCATCATCAATCAATATCATAATCATCAACAGTTATCACTCCTCATCAACATTAATCATTATCATCATCAATATCATAATCATCCATCATCAGTCATTATCACTCCTCATCATCAGCATTAATCATCATCATCAATTTTATAATCATCCATCATCAGTCATTATCACTCCTCCTCCTCCTCATCATCATCAATCAATATCATCGTCATCCATCGTCAGTCATTATCACTCCTCATCATTATCAACATTAATCATCATCATCATCATCAATCAATTTCCTAATCACCAGTCATTATCACTCCTCATTATCATCATTAATTGTCATCATCATTTAAAATGGGGAAAATAAACCATAATCTTGTTTTAGTTAGGTTTTTTTTGTGTTTCTACTAGTGTTGGGATGATCGAGCAATTTATCAATAATCCATTTCCAAATTTATCAAGCCCAAATATTGCTGCTATTTTTTAAACCTTTTTTTTGCATATATTTATCAGAACAGAAGAAAAACCTTCTTTTACGTGTGCACGTTGCCGCTCTGAATGTTCACTTGCTGGCATGTCATGTTTACTGTGCATGCGTGGCGTTCAACGCAGCGTGTGTTTAGCTACTGTAATTGCAAGTTGTGGTTAAGAAACAATTTTAAAATCTAAGAAATTTCTTTCCTCTCAGCCATACAGACAAGGTGGACTCTAATAATGGGGACTCACACTCTGACCAAGGGACAGGAATAAGTAAAGACACGTCTCACGTTGAAGCTTTGAGCACAGCAACAGGTGGGTCAGTCTTATATTCCAAGGATGATTCTGCTCGAGTGAAACACTGAGAATAGTCATATTTATTTCTTTTTCATTTTTAGATGAGGTCTTAAACACTAAATCTCAAGGCAACAACGGCAAAGAAGAAAATACAAAACACAAGAAATCTAAAAAGCACAAAAAACACAAAAGCAAAAAGAAGAAGAAGAAACATAAAGAAGAAAAAGAGAGCAGCTCGGAGTCAGAGTCTGCCGGAGAGACACAAGAAAGGTATTTATATTCGGAATCATAACTTTTTCCCATTTGTTTTTATGAGATAAACGGTTGATTGACGTTTTCTCGGGAAAACAAATGATGGTTTCTTGAGGTAATGAATGTAAATGAAATTTTTTCCTTTGATCTCCAGTTATTTATCCTTTTCTCATGATAAGGGGATAATTTTCTCAAGATCTGGAGATAAAACTTTGTTTCTTTTGTCAATGACATAAATAATAATGGAACTAGATATAACAAAAAATGTGAAAAAATAGTTAATTAGAAAAATGTGACCCGCACAAGTATAATAGGGATTAAGTAGGAAAATGACATACTGTGATATTGATATATTTGGAAAGAGAACTGAATCTGCTTCAGAATGAGGTATAATACATGATTATAGCATGGAAATGAACTGAGTTACATCACTCTGTATGTCGCTAATCAGGAAATGCTACTTCTGAGAAAATAGTAATTACAGTTACAGAACCAGTTTCTGAACGTCCGCATCTGAAACTCCCCAACATCCAAACACTAAATGAATCTGGCTCTCCGCAAATCAGAACCATCATACTAACGTCTTCCTAGCAACACACGAGTCCTATTTACACCGAGTCATGTCTGTTTTGAGGCTTCTCATTGGTTTAGTGATATATGATTGGGGGAATCCTTCTGGGATTCTGTGAGTAGGGAGAGGCTTTTGGTAGTGAATATGGAGAATAAGGAAATACCCTGAGCAACCACAAAAGTTGTTTAAAAATTGGCAGCATACGTGGATATTTCCATTGTTTTACAATAACTTGTACACAGAACCCTTTCTTAAACAAGCATTTTAGCATGGATAGGTTGTGTTTATGGATATTTGAACTAAGTCATGTTGATTATGGTTTGTAAGACGTACTTTTGGTGATATCGCATTTTTGTCCAGGTATGCCATTTTCAACTTACTTTGGCTCTTACTCAAAACACCGTAACTTGTGAGTTATTCCGGTTTATGATGAGGCAGTGTCACGTCAAAGGATCAGGTGTAGGTCACCACGTCACATTTCTCTTCAGTCAAGTCCAGGTACAGGCTGAAATAACTTTATGTGACAGTCCAACATTTATATTGGTCCTCCATGATACCCAAGCTTAATATCCAATTAATTCTTCTGAAAATGTACATTACTTTATAGGGCTGGGTGATATGGACCAAAAATGGATACCTTGATATTTTTATTTGAAGAACTAAAAAACCCCTATAGCAATGGCGAGATGGCAGTAGGCTGAATAGATTCTCTTCCGTAAGAACGTTATATGCACCAGAAACATCATGCGCTTTCTCAACGTGAAATGTATATTCAAAAGAGTAATGCATTGCGCGGCAGTAATAGTGACACCTACTGCCTGACATTAAAGACTCCTAATTGTGTTTACATTGTTAAAAACTATAGAGTAGAAGTTACCATCAATCAGACATCCATTCCCATTACGAGGGTTATATACCGTCCTGTGAAATATCACCACGGGGTTCCCACGCGTACACGTATGCCGATGGGACAGACGGACGCTTATTTACATTCAAAAAACATGCTTATCCCTTTAAAAAATGGCCCAGAAATTAATTACCAGCATATGTTAAAAAAATGCACCTTGAATAAAATAATGTTCTATTGGCGAAAATGTGAAATGATGCATGTTAACATAAAGGTGAATAGAAGTGACCAAAAAGAAAGTACTGAGATCCAACCCGTACGCTGGCTCTGAATCCGAAACATCGTTAGATATGTCATTAGTGGCAAACTGAGTAATGTAGCTGTCTCGCATATGAAAATACATTGATATGTCGTAAAATGTATCGTCCAGCACTATTACTTAGGAGTGCTTCGTTTTAAATTAAGAGGACTTTGACATCATAAAATAATTTACAAACTTTTTCCTTTGGGAATTTCTAACGAAGCCCCCTGTTTGTTAAATTTCATTTGGATTTGCTTACTGTTTTCTGTAGAGTAAAGAAAAAGAAGAGAAAGAAAAAGAAGAAACATAAACATGGAGATAAACGAAAAAAGTTGGACACGCAGTCTGGCAGCTCCTCTGAATCGGAGTTGGAGTCTGAAAGGAAACCTTTGGACGACACTGCTAAAATCTTAACCGGAAAGATGCCTCAAGATTTACCGGACATTATTCCCAAGCTCGAGACTGCGTCTGACAAACACAAAGAAAGTAATAGAAGCTCTAGTCGCTTGAGGGCATCCAGGCAAGACAAGAGTTCGAAAAGGCAGCGCTCACGTTCCGGCTCAGGCAAAAAGAAAAGACAGAGATCAAGGTCCCAGTCAGCAAGAAGGTCTCCGAGATCGAGGTTAAAATCACCTTCGGGGAAAAGTCCGAGAGGGCAGTCTACACAGAAAAGATGGAAAAGCAGATCCAGGTCACGTTCAAGGTCGCAACGTCGTAACAGACGGTCCAGATCTCATTCAGCCAAAAGAGGTAGATGTTCGCGGTCCAGGTCGTCATCTAGACAAAATAGATCAAAGTGTAATGTGAGAAAGAGCAAGAGGTCTTGGACGAAAAGTACATCTCGGTCACCTCATTCCAGAAGGTCCAGGTCTCCGAGACGGGACAGACATTCAACATCAAGTTCCCGGTCCAAATCGAGGTCTGCTTCAAGTGATCTGCATCTTGAGAGTAAGAGACAAGAGAGTGGTACCAATGCAGAAATAAAGCATGATGATAGCTCGCCAAACAAAAGTGTAAGTAAAGTAGAAAATGGACAGACAGAACAAAGTCCGACTGTGTCTGTGAACTTCACCAGTGTTATTAAAGATGGTATTGAAAATGATGGGCAAGTAACTAGACCTGCAGGCTCCTGGAGACCAATTCCTTTCTTGGAAACAGGTGTGTCTGTTACTGGATCCTCTGAGACCAACCATACACTGAAGTGCATTTTACCCAAAATGCCTTTGGATATGAATGATGTATCAGCATGTACCGCAGGAGGCTCAAGAGACACTGAAAACAAAGATGAGATCTCTAATGTTGAACTGAAAGACTCTCGAGTATTAAAACAGAAGTCCATATCACCCAGTCAAAGGCACTCAAAATCCCCTTCAAGAAGAAGATCAGAATCCAGTTCTCCTTTCAAACGAAAGAAGTCCAGGTCATCCTCCAGGAACAGCAGGAAGTCCCCTTCGCAAAGAAAAAGATCCAAGTCCAGAAAACGGACTAGACATTCTAAATCCAAGTCACCGAAAAGGAAAAGGTCAAAGTCCCGTTCCCCAGGGCACCGGAGAAGGTCTAGGACTTCGGATAGAAAGCGATCAAAGTCTAAACACCGGTCTCGCTCGAAATCCAGAAGGTCTAGGTCTGCTTCCCGCCGGAAAAGAGGTGGTTTCAGGAACCGAATGTTGAGTCAGCGGGACCGGTGGAAACGAGAACCGAGCCGTTCCCCTGTCGTCATCCTGCGGAAGAAAAGGTCACCCTCTCGAACTCACCGTAGCCCTAGCAAGACACCTCCACGGCTTACAGACCTTGGTACAATGACATCTTTCTTCTTTATTTTCCATAAAGTTCTCATCAGTAATAATGTTAAGTGGTCTTCTTTTCATTTCGTCAGTTACAGAGATAGAATACAGCAATTATGAGACAGAGAAGGATGACGATTGGAATATATGGACACTTCAGTTAAAAAAAATGTACAGTTCCTCAGGGTTTTTTTTCCCTTGGTTTAAAAAATGTACAGTTCCTCACAGGTAGTGAGTCTTGAGTCCAGAAGTATCTGGACATCATCCCAATTTTTATAAACTTGTATCTGTATGTATCCATCACCACAATGGATTTAAAATGAAGCCATCAAGATGTGGTTGACGTGTAGACAAAAGTGCTGCATTAATCTTACAAAATAGAATTATTTAACATTTACAACAATTTTTATGGAGTTCCCTCCATTTGCAGTGGCTCGAAAGTAATTGGCCAATGGACTGACAAGCATACAACAAGTGGTTGAATTGTGTTGGCAAACAAGGGGTCGGGGGTTGTGAAACTGTCCAAATATTTATGGACTTAATGGTCCAATTGATGATTTTAAACATTTTTGGAACTACTGAAGGCATCTGACCTTACTTATTATGTAAAAAGGAGTGATTATTTTAGTGCCATTAAATTAAAAGGGGCCTGAGCATGTAAGGGTGTGATGGTCAAGTGTCTACAAAACTTTTGACCATGTAGTCTAGTGTTAAGATTTTGCCAAATTACTATTGGATTAGAATCTATATGAATAATATACTGGTTTCATTTAACAATTCCCTTTTCCTTATAGATAAAGAACAGTTGCTTGAAATTGCCAAGGCTAATGCTGCAGCTATGTGTGCTAAAGCTGGTATGCCAATTCCAGAGAGCCTGAGGCCAAAAAACATCCTTCACCTGCCTCTGCCAACCCCAAGTCCCACAGCATTGCCCTTACAACTACCCCTACCTGTTAATCTGCCCATAGGATTACAAGGGATGTCAAACATGACCATGAATGCTGCAGTTGCTAGCATGACTGCTGCAACCATGACCGCAGCTCTGTCCGGAATGAACGCACTTTCCACCATGCCTCAGTTGGCCCCTTTGCCCACAATAACTAATAAGCCTCCACCGTCAGCTGTGCCAAATCTCAATCTGGTCTCTATTGAGGAAGCGAAAAAAAAGTTGGCAAAGCAAGCAAACAGTTACAGCATCAAAGAGCTCACGGAAGTATGTTTTTTATTATTATTATTGTTATTATTATTTATTTCCAAATTTCATTCATTGCAAATACGGCATACACAAAACAAAACATTAATATATGATTCTTTTCAGAAATGCAAAAAGATTGCAGAGAGTAAAGAGGAGATGGCTATTGCAAAGCCCCATGTTTCAGATGATGAGGATGAAGATGGGCCCTTTGGAGTAGTTTCCCTTAAGGAGAATAAGGGCATTACATTCAGTCTCAGTGTAAGTATGATGCCCAGTTAGTGGCCTTTAAAAAAAAAAATTATATGTGTGTGTGTGTATATATATATATATATATACACACATACATACATACATATATATATATTTTTCCCACATACAATACATATATATATATATACATATAT
>JAOUQZ010000026.1:2609928-2620559 GCA_028564935.1 Neosilurus hyrtlii
ATATAAAATCATGATCTTTTTTCCTGACCGTGTTTAACTGTCGTAATTAATGTTTGCTCATTTGCATAATAAAAACTGCTGAGTCTGTTTTCTGGTTCCACTGCAGCTCATTTTCTTTCTGCTCTCCTCTCCTGTGTCTCAGACTGATGGGGGGATTCAGCAGATTACACTTAGACGGCAGTTTAAATTCTTAAATGTTTTTTTTTTAATCAAATGACAGTAAATTGTAATAATTTCTGGGATAATATATCATCTAACCAAAAAGTTGTCATGACAGGCCTACCATTATATCTCCCTTCCTGGGATACTAATTCTTTGCAGTTTTTTAATTTGCCTGTTGTTACTTGATACAAAAGAAGCTTCTCAGCATTCTGTGGTTGCTGTTGTCTGATTCTCCCCCTCATAATGTACACACATTTTATATAGGAGACAGACGTGGACTGACAGCAGAACATTCAAACACATGCACTCTGTGTCTATGCTTCTGTAGCTTGGGCAGAATTAAGCCTGGTATTGTCCTGCTTAAAGTAATCATCGACCTTCTGGGAAGAGATATTGCCTTAATGGCAATATTTGACAGAAATCCCAAAGTCTCATCATCAATGATACATTCACATATATTCAACTCACCCATGCCATGGGAACTGATGCATCTCCATACCATCACTGATGCTGGCCTTTTTTTGCTGATAACAAACTGGATGGTCATTTTGTCTTTGCCACTGGGAACTAGACTTCTGTTTTTCCTGAAGACAAGCTCAGATTTGGGCTCTTCTGACCACAGTATGTGTTTCCATTGGTTTTCAGTCCATCTGAGATGATCTCTGGCCCAGATAACTCAGTCGTGATTCTACATAGGATTGATGTTGTCTTCCCTCTTGCATAAAACGGTTTTATGTCTGGATGCATAGGTGGACTGTGTTGTCACAGAGCTTTTCTGAAGTGAAGAGCTTTCATGTGGCTATATTTGTTGCAGTAGCATGATGGCTTCACAGGCAGTGCTGTCTTAAAGCGTGATGGTCGCTCAGTGGGTAGTTTTCGAGCTTGTCCTTTATTCATTGAAAAGTTTCCAAATTCCCTGATTCTTCTCACAGTATTATGTACTGCTGACTTCGAAAGACTTAAATTCTCAGCAATCTTGTGTTGAAAAATTTAGCATTATAACTGACTAACAATTCTCTCTTTGCTTATAAAGACTGAGCTTTTTGTCAGTGCTACTTTTACACCTCACTCCCAATTACTTATGAATGTTACTTGATTATACATCTCTCAGTCTTATCTGTATTGCAGGCCTCAAATTCTAACTTTGTTTATATTTTTTAACATTTGTTAACATTTTTTCTAATCTTCCAGCATTTCTGGAAATGGGGGTTCTGCGTGTGTCCGTGTGTGCGCGTGTATAGCTTTAAGTATGTTTCCTCACTTCTCTGTACCCCTGCTCTTTCAGAACCCCTCGGTGAAGCCAGCAGTAAGGACAGAGGCTGCTTTTGCCAAGGAGTTTCCGGTATCTTCAGGTTCACAGCACCGCAAAAAGGAGGAAGATGGAGTGTATGGGGAGTGGACGCCCGTGGACAAGAAGATGGATAAAGCAGGCTCTCCATCAGCATCTGATGTGGTCGAGGAGCAGAGCAAAGTCAGTGACAGTGTCTTTCCTGAGGCACCATCGCAGGTCAGTTCTACTCTTTTTAGGATAGTGTGCTTATCGTTAACATTGACTGAGGTTCTTGAATAATCCTTTACTTTATTTTTGAATGATTTTAGCCAGTGGACATCACACTTGCAGTTAGTGAAAGGGCAGTGGCACAGAAGAGATTGGCAGAGAATCCCTTCGACATCAATGCCATGTGCATGCTTAATCGTGCACAGGAGCAGGTAAGCTTACCGTGTTGATGTGAATACTGCCCTGTACACAGTGGCTTAATAATAAAATGTGTTTAAAAAAATGGATTAGCATCCCGTCCAGGAGGAGTTGAACTCCTAGTCACTGCACGCTACAGAAACCATGAGCCACTAGACTCGGGTATAAGCGCAACAGACTTGCCTTACCTATAATCTAAACAGTGATAATTTCCTCCAAGAATTCACTATGTCATAAGCTTATCTGTTCACACAAATTTGACTCCTCACACTCCAGGATTTCTCAAGTGACAAGAAAGTTAGAGCTCAGTTTCTCACCAACATGAAAAGACGGAAAGATGGAAAGGCCATCGCACAAATAAACCCAGGAAAGTTCTAGACTGACTCCAGAACTTGTTTACAAGCTGCTGGGAAGAAGGGACTGTTCCATTGGATCTCAGAGAGGATGTCATCGTCTCCCATTCCAAAACCATGACAGAGGAATCGCACTGGTCCATCCGCCGTGGTATCGTCCTAAAATCCTGGCTCGACTTCTGCTCAACAGTCTGCTGAAAAAAAACACCAGAAAGCCATTGCGGTTTCTGGGATAACAGCGGTACCACAGACATGATCTTTGTGCTCAGGCAGAGCCAGGATAAGTGCAGAGAACAGAACATGGGCCCCTGTGCAGCATCCATTGACCTAACCAAGGCCTTCGATACTGTCAACAGAGATGGAAGATGCGTGCGTGTCTTGATTGCCCCTGAAGTTCCTTACCGTCCTCCACCAGCTGCATGAAGGACAGACGGGTCAACGGCTCACTCTCTGACAGCTTCCCCATCGTAAATGGTGTCAGGCATGAATGCGTGCTAAAATTCAGAAAAAATGTCATACATTGCCGCCAATCAGAAGCTGTACTCAAGTCCAACGGTGCTAACACAGAGAAAAGCAGTGGGTTACTCCTTTTTTCCCCTTTAATTCAAGTCCTTTATTTGAATTTTATTGGTTGTTTTGTTACAGGTTGATGCTTGGGCCCAGTCCAACACAATCCCTGGTCTATTCACCGGTTCTACGGGTGCGCAAGTGCTCTCATCTGAAGAGCTGTCCAACAGCGGCCCACAGGCTTGGATCAAGAAGGTAAAGTCATAACACAGTGCCAAAATTTAGATCAGGGAACCAGTGTTTTGTTTAAAAGTACTTATCTTCCAGTTTGTGTTTAGGACAGCCTTTCTGTCAAATCTTATAGATATATGGATATTTTTGCTTCCCCAGTGCACTTGGGGAAACGTTTAATACCTTTCCCACTGGCGCATAGCCCATTCTGGTGCCAGGGCTTTTGCTGCTTCATTACCCAACTCTAAATAGTAAAATAATAATAAAATTTCATGTCTATTTTGTTAGCAGGGGAACATATGATCTCTTCCAACAAGGTGGTAATTAAATTAGATAGTTCATGTGTATTTATTTTGGGGAGGGGCTACATGCAGTTTTTATGTCTGTGTGTGACATTCTGTTGAAGCAGGTGCATTGCAAGAGGGGCGTCACACCTCAGTGATTGACTCTAAACTGCTTAGTAAGTTTTCTTTGAAAGATGGAAGGAAGGAAATGCACCTGAAGTGAGTCATCCTGGAGCAATCCTGTTGAATGGGAGCAAAAACTCAATGTAAGACAAGGAAGTGCGCTTCCTGCGGCAGTAGTGGAAGGGGGTCTACCAGGAAATACTGGTAACACCGTTAGCATCAGTAGAAGCTATACAATTATAAATATTAACATATTTGCACTAAGAACCAACATGTACACAACTCGAAGGGCACTCCAAGAGTACAAACCTCAGCCAAGCCGAAGAAAATAAAGTACACAGCACCCGATGCTGAGCCTTCTATAATACCAAACTTCATGCCCTAGCTCACAATGTAAAAGAATTAAAAAAATTCTTGGGTCTGGAATTTGATCCAGATCACCCCAAAATCTAATGAAGTGTTACTCAGGTCATATTCCAACCCGCCAAAGGGGGAAAAATCGTTCATTAATATTTTTTGGGTGAAATTGCTAACAGACAGACAAATAAACCAACTCCAGTAAAAACATAACCTCCTTGTTGGAGGTATTGCCCAAGAAAGCCAAGAAGCTAAATTAAACAAAACCACTAGCTGGAAGTTATTTAAGGAGAGTCACACCACTCCTTAAATGTGAACCGTAATTCACTTGTACACTTATACATTCTGAATCCGTAATAAGTTTGAATGTTGCCATTTCTATAGATTTAGCAGTTACACACCCAGAGTGAGGAGGGAAGCAGTCTGTATCATTAGTGGTTGTCTTCTTGACATTGCCAGCTTTATTTACAAGCTTATAGTGTAAATGAGTTACTTAAATATTCAGTTCTTATATAAACTATATACGTTTGTGGCATTCGTTTCTATGGCATTTGATCAACACTTTGTATGGATAAGTTCCAAAATAATTGTCTGTTTCTATTAAAATGTGCAATTTCATGAACCTTTTTTCGTGTTGAGAATAAAAAAAAATTATAATAAAAAAAATAATAAAAAAATAATAAAAAAAACTTGGGTATTGTAATGTGAAAAGTAGGAAAAAGTCGAATTTGCATATGAATTTAATATATATCTGTATACCCTTATTTTTGCCTTAAATGAACTGGGGGATTCATGTCCTATTCTCGCAATTTTGCGCAGTGAAACAACAGTCTTTTCAAACTGGCTAATGCAAAACATCAAACGGATTTTAGCAGATTGCAACTTCTACACTGTAAGTAAAAACCACCTGCTAATGAAAATATGCCTATGTTCATGTGTGAGGAGAATTTGGAAAGTTTGCCTTTCATTTCACCTTAAGGAGGTGACCAATAAACAAACCATACAAAATCTAATTTAATTATATTGACTGACCAAACTATTTTATATTTTATATTATTTATTCTGAGATTTTTTTTTTTTATTTGGTTAAAGTTGTAATTTATGTAATATTTATTATTCATTGTCAGCATCTCAATTTCTGGGTTCAAAGGATTTCCACAAGCTGTTTTACCATTTACTTTGTTTCCCTGCTGCCAAGGTTTGGGGTAAGGGGGCAGGGTTTGGGGTGGGGGGGGGCAGGGTTGGAAGAGGGGTGGGGGTTCACAGTGTGTGCTGTGAACTCTCACCACTCTATATGGAAACTTGTTGCAGGGTCAGTCCTTGTAGCTGCCTTGTTGCCATGGTCACAGTCAGGCCCCTTCTATTCACGTCAGATGCACAGCCGATGATGGGGGCCTAGGTACGTACGTCATACAGCACCCATATTTCTATTCATGTGGATTTGTTGCCACTCTAATGAAATCCTTTCTGCACTGCCTGTGTGTGTTTCAACTGGTGGGGTGGTAAGGTTGGTTTCGATTCCTCTGTCACAGGAAACAATGACATTTTTATTATATTTATGATTTGTTTGTAGCATGGTAATTATAGACTATAAAGTTAGAACCTGGTAAATTTTTTTACATTAAATATAGTTTTGGGTATGCTGCTTTTTCAGATCATTCTTAATACTTAAACTGGATCTGAGATTTTGTTGATATCTTTAGGTAACCCCATGGATCCAGAAGGTAGCTAGTATGTTGAGTCATCCTAAGTTTCAGTGCAACTCAAGTTCATTCATGATCTGTGACCTTTATTATTTTCTTTGTGCTTCTTTCTCTCCCTCTCCCTCTCTCTCTCTCTCACACACACCACTCCCTCCATCTTCTGTCCATATCTCTGTGCTTTACATCCAGGATCAATTCCTGCGTGCTGCCCCAGTCTCGGGAGGCATGGGAGAGTTGCTGATGAAAAAGATGGGTTGGCGTGCCGGAGAAGGCCTCGGCAAACACCGAGAAGGCACAGTGGAACCTATTGTAATAGACTTCAAAACTGACCGCAAGGGTGAGGCCTGTTGTCTGTGTGTATTATACACTTTTATAAGGTGGTCATTCCTAACATCTAATGATGCGCTGGACTTGGTCTGTCCATGTAGGACTGGTAGCAGAAGGGGAGAAGACCCAGAAATCTGGCAATATGGTCATGATGAAGGATCTTTTAGGTAAGTCTCTCTTTAAAAATATTTGGGCCTATATACAATCAGTGTTAAAATAATATGGAAACAGCGACATGTTTAAAAAAAAAAATAATAATGTAATAAAATTCATTTGTGTATGCATGTATACACACATATTTCCGAGAGGTACGTCTAGACTGAGAGTGTGAATTAAAGGCTTGATTCACGTACACAAAACTGATGATAAAAATTCAGTTCAAGGGTTTTATACAATATATATATAAAAATAAAATATTCACATTTTTAGAGTATATACCCTCTTGTTTGCTTCGGTTCCCTAATCTTAACAGTATTTCACACAGGGAAGCATCCAGTGTCTGCTCTAATGGAGTTGTGCAATAAGAAAAAATGGGCACAGCCGGAGTTTGTCATGGTGCTCCACAGTGGTCCTGATCACCGGAAGAATTTTCTCTTTAAGGTATGTGCACCACATGTTTTAGGGGTGGAGCCAACTCCATTATTTGTATTTGGGTAGAAGAACAAACTTCAAGTAATGTGAGTGCAGTTGGCATTCATGCTCTCTGCGAGCCTGTGCCGAACACAGAACTGGCTGCTCCTTCGCCAAGCATACAATGGGAGAAGGAAGAGGAGGAATAAAGAAAACACACGGCAGTACTTTTACCAAAACATCATCCAAGCAGGAACAAATCAAAATTATAGTGTATTAGATTAAATAATTATTTCTTCACAAATCAACAGTAGGACCTTTTCTTTTGGCACCAGAAAAGAAATGTATGCGTGACTGCCTTTGTGGAGCTAAAAATTCACATCAGAGTGTTTTTGGCAAACAATTAGTTCTCCGATTCTTCCGCCGATTTTCTAGGAAACAATACCTGCAATAATTAAGAAACAAAACGCAAAGATCTTATGCGGAGCATTGGCATTGCCTTGAAGAGTACTGGTATTGGTCATCCTTAAAGCATAATTTGTGTGTCATACGTTTAAGCGATACAGACGCATATTTTAACTTAAATAACCATAAAAAGCACAAGCCCGGTAATTTTATCCTGTGGATTACTAGCAGGGGCTGAACTGCAAGTATCACAAGTCGTTTTTCCCAGGAAGTGACGTCAACACGCTGGGCAGGGTTAATGTCCTTTGTGGAGACAGTAAGCCGTCACATTCTAGTAACTCTGAGGACGAGAACGCTGCCAGAGACGAGCGTGACGGTCAATCCAAAATGGTTTATGCAGCCAACATTTTGCCAACTCTGCTTTCCTGTCGTCAGTTGGTTTAGGAACAAATAGAAATGTTTTCTGTGCTTATTTCTGCAGCTCAGCGCTGGTCGATAATGTGTTACCCTAGTAATGCTAATTCACCATATGTACCATTTAATTAGTATGTTACAGTAGTGCACTAGGTAGTCTACAGCCTTCATACTTTACATAGTGCACTTCTATGAGGAGCAAGGAGTCCCTTACGTATAACAATCATATGCACTATATACACTCCTAGTGTGTACATAAGTGTTAAATGTAAATATTTGGTATTTCAGATCCAATTAATTAAAATGACATGCATTACATCTACAATAAATTAATTTTAACTTGTAAAGTAACACCCATGGTCACATCGAAGGTAATGCTTTGAAAGACGTATTTTTGGTGATATCGCATTGTCATCCAGGTACGCCATTTTCAACTTACTCTAACCCTCTATGGGCAGAAACAGGCTTCGGTGTCCCCTTTCACTCTGGTTGTTTCCAGTCTTGATTGCATCTCCCTTTGTGTACTGTCTTTCCAAGCTTTCAATTACTTCTTAATCCTATTTGAAAGAAAGCATAAATGAACGTGCACAGCTGTAATTTACAGCAGCAGCAGGTTTTGGATGAACTGATACTGACTTATGGTAATAGAAACAACTCATATGTTCATTATTCTTGCCCATCAACTTTCAGGTCATGGTGAATGGCTGTGAGTATCAACCCCAGACAGCAAGTCCCAACAAAAAGCATGCCAAGGCCATGGCAGCTACAGTAGCTCTTCAGGCGATGGGGGAGATTGCAGGGGACAGTGTGCATTCAGGACCTCAGTTCACAGCAGCCACCAGCACCTGATCAGCACAGCAACACACACATCATTTCTCATTTGGTTTGTCTGCTGGCTATCTGTTCCGATTCCTTAATCCTTGATTTTGTTTTTCAAGTTTCCTCCATTTGTAAAGATATCTGTACAGACTTGGGCCCGTCTAAAACCCTTCCCTTCTTTTCAGAACCCAGACAGGCATGAACGTTAAATGATCTGCATGGGTTTCCCCTTTTGGGTTCTATGTTTTATACATATTTAGAAAATGGTTAATGCAATAAAGAACAACGCCTTGTGTGAACATACGTGCATGAAATGTGAGGATTTCAAAACTGCTTCCACAGGCTGTGGATCACCAACAGAACTGGCCGTGCCCATCTACTTTTATTGTGATCTCTGAATAATTTGACCTACTGATTAAATCTGGTCCTAAACATGAAGCGTTCATTATCTCTGGGTTACTGATCAGTCAGTCTGGGATCAAAACAGCAGCACCAACAATAGGACACCACTGATATTGAGCCATGCTTTCAAAAAAAAAAAAAAAAACACACAAAAAACATGTTGTGTGTAAGATTTCACTGCACTGTAAAGCATGTGGGGGAAAATAAAAGCCGCTTCTGCTTTCAAAGCCATGCAAACCATAATGATACGACATGCATGATCATGTCTACACAAGTCTGTCTCTTTTGTATGCAAGCGTCTCTCTTGTTTACAATTCCCCAGTGATTTCAAACAGCTTCATAAAGAGATGAGAATAGGCGGAGAATTTGGAAGGGGTCATGGGTGTCTCCCAGTCCTGCTTGTGAGGTGAATTTTCTAGGAAAAATTAAGGGAAATGATGTCCGCTGGAAGGAAATTCTTGATGATGCGTGATGTGTAATCTGACATAAAATATTGACAAAGTTTACATTACTTCCTTGTTGAATAGCCAATGGCAGTCATTATACTGCTTTTATGGTGGGGGAAAAAGCCTGAGTACATTATAAATATTTAATAAGACATCAACAGAAGCTTTGAGAACTGAGACTGTTTTAACATCTCTCACGATTGGACCGCTAGGAAGCGTCAGCCAATCAGGAATTAATTTACATACTACAAGTCTTCAGCAGTCAAGCAACTGTTGATCAGCGCACACCTGGATATGTACATCACTATCTGCATACGTCATAAGCCATGTCCAGTGAAAGATTTATCACAGCAGGCGGCAGCACTATCCACCGATTGGGGGAGAATTTGCATCCCTGTACATAACAAGCTTTGGATGAGTCATGGGGTTTCTCCCATTTACACATTTGTTTTTGCCCTAAACCGACAGGTCGATCTTTCTTATTACCACATAAATGATTTCACTGCTTAATAATATATATTTTAACAGAAATATCTACTTGGCCCAAGAAAAAAGGAAGTCCATTTAATATACCATACATAAAAGTTACAAATGAAACGCACACCTGGTTCATGATACGAGGCTACGTTTCATCCACATCTTTCCTCTCTCAGCACAGAATTCACAAAATTACATGCATGCTGTTAAAAAGACCATAAGTAAAAGAAAAATATCTTCAAGTAGGACTCCTTCGAGCAAATAAGCAGCACTGAAGGACATGGTGACTTCACCAGCAATGAAACACCAACATAGTCAGGTCTTAAAAAGTAAACCACTGAAAGGTAAAGGACAGAAAAGAAAATTAACCTTCTGAATGAATAAGAGGCAGTGTTTGACTTCTTACGGAGACACACTAGAGATATATACGTCCTTCATGGAGCCAACAAACATGTCAGCTCATATCTGTGGCCCTGACTGGTGAGATTTCGGTCCAGGCCAGTGTGGGCTGCAATCTCCAGAGTGTACCCTGTGCAACTTGTCTAGCAGTGTGTGATAAGTTCCAGTAAGGCTGAATATCATCAGGACCTCCAGCTGTACGAGTAGTCCTTCATGACGAGGTTTCTGAGTGCACTCTTGCCCAGTGTCGCCTGCTCCATCAACTGCTGCACTGTGTCCTGCGGGAGACCACAGCAGCTCAACTCCTCCAGCACGTTACTCTAAAAAAAATGACATGGTGTGAAAAGGGATCTCATATTATTGATAAATATCAGGAATTTTTCTTCTTCAGGCAGTCATCTAATCATGTTTATTACAATACACAACAAAAAAAATGTTGCAGACTAAAATTTTCATGGAGAGCATTTATCCTTGATCGCAGTATGTAATCTCCATGGCATCGTTGCTCCGGTTGGTCCGGCCGAGGCTCAGCAACATTAATGTGGCATTAAAATGAAGTCAGTTGATGAGCTGAATGTAGTGAATGAGCAGGTTATCACATAAATGGACTTTTTTATTCCCTGATGGCACGGATATAAAATGGGGACTCGAATAATGAATGAGTGGTTCAGGGAGCACGAGGAATCATTTTCACATATGTATCGGCACCCCAGAGTCCTGATCTTAACCCTATTGGAAAATACTTTATTAAGCGGTTTGTTGCTGTTTCCCTCGCTTACAGCATGTAATCGTCATGCCATTGGTTCAACAAACTTCATCTTCATCTTCTTCCGCTTGTTCCGGGATCGGATCGCGGGGGCAGCAGCCTAAGCAGTGACTTCCAGACGTCCCTCTCCTCAGCCACTTCCTCCAGCTCTTCCGGGGGGATACCAAGGCGTTCCCAGACCAGCCGAGAG
>JAOUQZ010000026.1:2626173-2637526 GCA_028564935.1 Neosilurus hyrtlii
AGTCGGCTGAGATGGGCGCCAGCCTCCCCGCGACCCTAATTAGGAATAAGCGGTTCAGAAAATGAATGAATGAAAGTCACTGTTAGGTGCCAGCTGTCCAGGATGGGCCCTCCAGCAAATTAAGCTAAGGGCAGGTTCAAAAGATCTCCAAGAACCACAAACTTTCATCAAAGGATCTGCCAGTAACTTTTGCAGCTGTTGGTGTAAAAGTGCACACGTCTACTAATAGAAAGAGATTAAACACATTTGATCTGCACAGAATGTGTCCCAAAAACAACATAAAAGAAAGTTCACAGTAATTTTGACCAGGCATTTTGGAAAAATGTCACAGTTCTGGCCACAGTTACAATACACATGAGAACTGGAGAACCTCATACCAGTTATACTATGGAAATCTTATGGTTTGGGCTTATTTTCCTGCCTCAGGGTCTGGGCAGCTTGCAGTTACTTTGAATCATGCATCAGATCAAAGAAAGATAATGAGTTCGAGTACTGGGCTCGGCGAGGGTGTTTCTGTGCTGGGTTTGCATGTTTTTCCCGTGCTTGCATGGGTTTCCTCCGGGTACTCCAGTTTCCTCCCATATCCCAAAAGACATACACATGAGACTAACTGGCTGTTCTAAATTACTTGTTGGTGTGAGTGTGTGTTGGCCCTGCAATAGATTGGAAAGCTGTTCAGGGTGTACCCCGCCTTCGCCCAAAGTTGGCGGAGATAGGTGCCAGCCTCCCCACGACCCGAGTCGGACTAAGCGGTTCAGCAAATGGACGGATGGTCGTTATATTTACAGTATAGTGTACAGCATGTACATTTTTGGACTGGTGTCACAATACGCATGTTGATAACGATGATGATAACCGTAAAACGTCACACACGTACAGCTTAAGTGAGATGGCATCAGGCTTCTTGATCTTGTCCTGTACCCCCATCTCTTTGAGCCAGGAGAAACACTCATCATCATCGTCGTCCTCATCCTCCTGCTCGTCTTCTTTATCACTCAACTCGGGTGCCCTGAAACAAAAAGAGCGATCTGTGTTGCACTGTAGTACTAAAGAAACTCAGGTCATACTGGAGCTTTTAAAAAGCAATAAACAAGCATTACAGCTTAGAACTCACAAGGTATTGCTTTGGTTATCTCCGTCAGTTAGTTGAGAGGTATCATTAAAATGAGAGGTGCTGTTCTCTTTGCTCTTCTTTTTATCGTCCAGTAGAGGGAGTGAGAACTCTATCCCTGCAAATAAACAACAGCCAGAAAATCCATATCTGAAGAACTCACACAAAACTGAAATAAAATTATCCCCTAAATTCTGAAATATTTTAATCTGGTCAAACTTGTTTTTAAATGTGTGCATTATTTCCTCAAGGAATCAGTGATTTAACGTGTATACTCAAAGAACTTGCTTCCTTAAGTTAACTTGCCTCCTTAATGGTGCGGGAAGTTCACTAAAGCCCCTTTCATATGTACACGTCCTAGACAACACAATCACCGCAGTCTCGGGAAACACGGTGGTCGTGGTGGTTAACGTACACCGATGTCTCCAACCCTCTACCTGCAAAACCTGGTTAGGGTGCTGGGCTCATGATCGAGAGGTCATGGGCTCGAATCCCTGCTTAGACTCCCACTGTAAGACCCCTGGGCCACCCTGTAGAAATGGGTACCAGTAAAAATAACGGGAAGGTAACCTGTGACCTTCCCATCCAGGAGCAGTTGAACTTCTAGTTGCTTCACGCTACGGAAACCAGGATGAATGTACTTTGATGCTGACCATTTCTAACTTCCATGCCCACTTACATTCTCCAAGAACACGGCGAAATGCGGCCAAACCCATGACCAAACAGGAATGTGTAACACAGTAGGTGCAAAATCCATTCACGGGCATGAGCTGGACCATCATCCCAGCCTTGGTGTCAGTTCACGCACACTTGTACATAGTGGAGGTAGGTTTTTTAAACTGGTGGTCTCAATGCTGGAGAACATTTTGCTCTGAATCTTACATTAAACACTCACACAAACAATGGCGTTTTTTTTTTTTGTTTTTTTTTTTTTTTTTACCATCAGTTTTCAAGGCTTCGCGAAGACCCCTGGTGGTTGGGGAAAGCAGTGCAGTGATGCCTTTAGCTCCACTCAATCCTGCTGCTCTGAACAGCACAGTGAACTGGTAGGAACAGATGTAAAAGTAGGGACAGAGTTTGGCCTTTAGGAGACTGTACAAGGAAGTCAAGCTCGCCGACCTGAAAAACGGAGGAAAAGACAAATAAAATAAAATTAAAAAAAAACCCTGCATTCATATATTACACATACACAGATATATACTGAGAGGTTTTTACCCAATACTTAAACGAACAAGATAGTATAGTGAATTACATAATCTCTCACTCACCACTCACTCATCAGGCTCTGTTGTAAGGTGACGTCCTGCGCCCACGGCGTACTCTTGCCTGAGAAACTGCGCTTGGCTCCAATCCTGGGGAACAGAGAGAGCCACGGCAGGGAAGGATGCTGCCAGTACTGCAGACACTGCTGGAAACCACAGCGAAGCTCTGCACAGCTACGAGGGTCCTAGAAAAACATTATACAGACTACGAGTTAGAGAATGATAATATCTGCACCATCATCCAAACAGAATATCTGAGAAAACATCAGCAATGTCAATTCCTCTACTTACATCCTGACCTGCGAGCATCATTACCACATTGTTTTTTTTATAGGGGCGGCATAGTGGCCAGCACATCTGCATCACAGCAAGAAGGTTCTGGGTTCGATTCCTGGGCTCGGACCCATCTGTTAGGAGTCTAAACGTTCTCCCTGTATATATCCTCACTTAAACTGCTCACACAACATTTCTATTGGATTAAGGGGAGGAGTTTATCTTGGCCACTCCAAAACATTATATAAATTCTTTTTATCAATTTTTAATGGAACAACATGCGTCTTTAAAGGGTACCCGAACTTTTCTTTCGTGTTTCTAAACCAACTGACGACAGGAAAGCTGAGTCGGCAAAAAGTTATCTGCATAAGCCATTTAGGATTCACCGTCACGCTCATCTCTGCCAGCGTTCTCGTCCTCAGAGTCACTAGAATGTGACGCCTCACCGTCTCCACAAGACTCCTCCCACTCTGATTCAAATAGGTCACCATTTTACACAAGCAGTGGGCACCCACATTGTGGTACCCAGAGAGCAGTTGGGGGTTAGGTGCCTTGCTTAAAGGCACTTCAGCCATGAAGACCCCCCCCGACACCACCACACTGGGATCCGGGAATGGGATCAGCGTCCTTTTGGCCCCAAACCCGCTTCTCTATCCATCAGGCCACAGCTGCCCCTTCTTTATGCAGAAATATGGAAAGTTCTAAAGGATTCCCAAACTTTCCAGCACCACTGTATGTTGTCTGTTTCATGAATTAGATGCAGATGTGTCTGAGTATCTAACCTGGATAATCTGTGGTAGAGGAGTGTACTGTGCCCTGCAGTGTAAACTCAGGCCCTGGGCTTCCTCTTGAGCTTTCAGATGCTCAGCCCAGGAGAACGACTGTGAAGAGGTGATGAGCACTCGGGTCTTTATGCTCCAGTCTGCAGGATACTCACTGCACACTTCAGGGTGGGAATCGCTGCCAAGATCAGGAGCCCCTGGACTCTATTTGTAAGAGATAAGTTATTACATCATATAAAAGGATCTGATATATTAAACAAGACAGACGACGGGTTCAGTGAGAAGTGCGAATACATAATGAAATCAAATGGAGCTGATCTAAAAACTTTCATTTTCTCACTATTTATGCTGCTGTAAGCCACAGAGCTGTTAGAAGGGTGTAGCCTATCTGTCTTATTTACCAACTACGTCCCTTCTCTTCCAGAAGAAAATGGCTGCCGCCCTCTACAACCTGAGCAGATCGGCAGCCACTAGCATAACACCCATGATTCAAAACAACAGCTTCGTCACAGACATCTGAGCTCAGTCGCACATAAACCACAAAAACAATGAAAATTACTGCAGTATTGTAAACAGTGTTGCAACACAACACAATAAACAAGAGCATAATATAAAAAAACAGACCGTTTCCTTCATAATATCGCACAGCTCTGCAAATAAATAAATAAACAAACAGAAGAACATGGAGCCGGAGCTAAACCTTTAGCTAACCCCCCCCACGCCATCCTTTGAAGTTTTTTGCCGCTGTATACCTTCAAGGCAAAATACTAGCATGCTAATGAATTACAGCCCGCCTCCTTGCTTACGTCACACACAGACTGGGAACTTCTCAAAGCTGATTCACAGGTAACTTAAATTCCGTTTTTTTTCTGTCCAGAAACCAACACTGCACTTGGTGCTGTATGTTTGGCTACATGCCATTGAACAAGCCTGACTGACTATAGACAGAGACCCCAGCACACAGACATAAACACAAGGCCCTCGCATGACGTGCTCTCGTTGGCTGCCATATTACCAAGGACTAAAATCCTCCCGTCCAATAAGATGAGTGTTGAATGTCGTGTCTCAGCTCGCGCCAACAAGTGAAGTAGCATCTCTAAAGCGCAAGGAATAACTTTTCACCTGAAAGTATTGTATCTACAGAATAATAATTACATTCTTTATTATTTATTCTCTTTTCCAGAAAAACAAAATCCAGAGTCCAAATATTCGTTTGATTTTTTTTGTATCGTGGTATTTTACCAGCACATGTAACAATAGGACTCAAAGTGCAAAACGAAGCAAATTTTTCAATCCTGCAGCTTGTTTATGTGTATAAAGCCTAGTCGTCAAGTGTATCCAGTCTCTGGTAAGATGGCGGCAACTTCGGCACATTCCGAAAACACTAGATCTACAGAGAAGTACTGGTCTTGTGTTTACGTCTATACCCCGACACCCCGCCCGAAAAAACTTCTAATTTTCTCCTCGGATTGACCTCTAACATGCTAAACCCAGGCTTGTGATACGGTGATTTACGTGAATGCATGTTTAAGCTTTTATATCAGGTTAAGTTTTACACACCTTCAGGAGGGGGGTGGATTTTTCTGCCTCAAATACATCCTCTTCAAATAACAACAGCTCTTCAGAAAAAGAAACTGGTTTCTCTGGCTGTGAAGAAGGGAAAAAAATAAATAAAAAAAAACACAGAATGATGCATAGTAATATACACGACACAGAAATGGCACGATCTGATTGGTTCGCTATGTCAGAACAATTATCCACTGAGCCTGAGGTGCACGCCGCTCATAAAAACATAACACATGGGCACCTGGGACAGACAAATAAATAAATAAACAAATGTGGCAGCGGCGGCGTGTTGTTTATTTATTTATTTATTTTTAAGATAGTGAGAGAGTTTCGTAGTTTCAATATTTTAACCATGGCACAGGCTTGTTTTTCTTTATGCATTTTAAAGTTTGATTGTGGAGGTCTGTTATTTTGTTTCAAGCATTACATACTCAGAATTAGGATTTATAATATTGAGTTGGTGAACCAATCAGGTCGCACCATTCCCATGTAGTATGTATCAATTTACAATTAATCACTGGGGGATTGGAGGATGTCGCTGACATCCATATCTGTTTTAGGATATCCGGCACAGAAACAGAAGCAAAAAAAAAAACAATACAATGAGATTTTCATTAATTTTTTACATTTTAGTGAAACCAAGCAACCCAACCACGGATCAGGTGGATGAAGATGAAGGTTTTACTGAAGCATGAAGGACACGGGTGAGCCTGAGGACACTGTATAGAGGCAGTTTCACAGTAATAAGGCCAAATGTGTGTCACAGGGGGAAAAAATTTAAAGTAGAATTTTCTTGATATACATTCCTCCTAAGAGACAAAAAGAATAAAGACCACCTTCTCAGTTTTCTAAATATTTAGACATGAAGAATATTTTGTGTTTTCAGTAAAGGTATCTCAGGACAGAAAGGACAGTCCATTTGACGGAAACTGAGACTTGTTTAACATCATCATGTGCAGATTGGAAAGTTTGCAGAGTATCTATATAAATAGGTACTTTAGTGATTTTTCCTTTTATTTTCCCTTAAATGCAAATAAAACGGAAATATGCCTGGCTTTTCAAAACACTGCATTCTAAAGTAGAGCTTCAAAAATAACTTAGATGAAATAAACATTGTAGTATCATAAATACAGAAAAAAATGCTGTATTTCATTTACAAGCCCCACATAAAGTGTCTGAAGTAGAATTAAACAAAAAATTGCACTAATTTAAGTCATTCAATTTGTGACAAGGCGGTGGTGGAGTAGCTCGCATGTTTGCCTCATAGCAAGAAGGCCTAGGTTCGAGTCCTGGGCTCAGGGTGTTTCTGTGAGGAGTTTGCATATTCTCCCCGCGGTTGTGTGGGTTTCCTGTCACAGCCCAAACACATGCACAGTAGGCTAACTAGCTGTTCCAAATTGCCCCTAGGTGTGAGTGTGAATGGTTGTGAGGTGTCCTGCGATGGCCTGGAAGCTGTACGGGTTGTACCCCGCCTTCGCCCAGAGTCGGCCAAGACGCGTGCCAACCTCCCTGCATCCCTGCTGGATTAAGCGGCTTAGAATATGAATGAATGGAATTTGCGGCAGGCAGCACAGGATAGAGATTTTTCATTCTGTTTTCTGTTCATGTTTCTTTGTGCATCACTCTTAGACACACTACATAAAATAACATTAGAGGGGAAAATTAAGATGGAAAAACTATTCACATATATAAGTGTTTTTAAAGAACATTTGTAAAGATTATATCTTCATATAAACATATTGTGGGCAAGCATGGTAACGTAGTGTTTAGCGCATGCTACAGCAAGAATGTCGCAGGTATGAGTGCTTGCGTGGGTTTCCTCCCTCAGTCCAAATATATGCACATTATGCTAACTGGCTGTTCCAAACCGCCCCTAGGTGTGAGTGTGAATGGTTGTGTGTGCTGGCCCTGCAATGCTGTTCAGGGTGCGCCCCGCCTTTTTTCTTCTGTTTTTTAAATGGTAATTGAAATTTCAGATAGGAACTACTGAGAGTGTTTACATCTGTTAGTAAACAGCAGTGTACCAAATGTCTGGTACCTATGACTTCTGACCCAATTACGAGAAACTACTTCCGGGTACAACCGGATGTTTATATTGTACCGAAAACACCTAATAGTGTTTATATTTTTTCTTGCTTAAAAGCTGAAAAAAGTAAACTAAATCCGGCTGTTGTACTTCTAGGTGTTAGTCGACGTAGTAATAAAACACATTCAACACAGTGCCTACTCTATTTCGTGTGAAAACAATACAAACAATGAACACAAGATGGAATGCGAGCTATACATTAGCGCGTTATTAAACCAATCGTGTGAAAACAATACAAACAATGAACACAAGGTATAATACACTACACATTAAACCAAACTACTTCCGGGTTAAACCGGATGTTGATATTGCACAGGAAAAGGGTACTACACTGAAAAAAAAAACAAGTATTTGAATTTTTTCCCTGATTAAAGCCGAAAAAATAAACTAAATCCGACCGTTGTACTTCTAGGCGTTAGTCGATGTAATAATAAAACATATTCAACACAGTGCTTACTCTATTTCGTCGGAAAACAATACAAACAATGAACACAAAGTGGAATGCTAATGTTAGCTTGTTAGCATTGGTTATATGATTAGCGCGTAATTAAACCTAAAGTTTTGCTAGAAGAAATTAATATTTTTTTCCATTAATTTACGATAACTACATGTTATGATTGTGTGTGTTAGCATACCCCTGTGTGGCTCTCTGTACCGAGGAGGTTTTGTCTCGGCGCCGGTAAACTGTTAGCATTCCGTGCTCCGGGGTTTTCTCCTTCACACAGAGCGCTTAACGAGCTCTTACACCCCGATGGACTTTCCGAACAGATTCTTTTCTGTGGGCTGTTGTACGTGTTTTTTATGTTGGCGAATGGATTTCTGCGCTTCACTCCTCCACCTGCTCGAGTGCCAGTGTTTAGCCGTGGTCCGGGGGAGAAAGGCCGGATATCAGCTCCCGCCGAGCCGCTGGATGCTGCAGCAGAGCTCCGGTCCACCGTCTCGCTCCGAGCCCGGTTCCTTCTCATGCGGAGGACATCACACGGCTTCTTAAAGCTCGGCGAATAATAACTCTGATCCGTCATCGTTGAAAAGAATGTTTAAAGAGCCGTAAACAGACGCCGAGTACACACAACACACCGCGGATGAAGCCGCGCTCCGCCTCTTGTTGTCCCATTCTGAATTTCGCGCGTGACGTAAACACGCCTCCCTGTGCACACGACGACGGCTGCGTTCATTTTGCGCAGTCATCGCTGCTGCGCTCAGTGAACCCGATGGGTGCATGGAAGCCATCACTAAGTGTTGGACACACCACTTTCAAACCGCTTAAAATAAGACAAATCACACTGTTTAGGATAATAAACTTTCTAAAGCAGAAGATCAGTGCTGTGTGCATATACATAGATCAGGGCACACACACCGAACCGCCACCTTTGGTACAGTTGCTTATCTGGGAAAACACATATAGTTGGTAATCACTCAGCTTGTGTACTTGCTAAACTACCAGCTTTTTAAAAAATTACTCACTCACTCACTCACTCACTCACTCATTTGCCGGACCGCTTAATGGGGATGCTGGTGCTGATCTCAGTCGTCACTGGGTGAAGGCAGGGTCAACCCTGAACAGCTCGTCAGACCACACACAACCTTTCATGCTCACATCAAGGGGCAATTGGGAACAGCCAGTCAAACTAATGTGCATGTTTTTGGACTGTGAGGGGTTTTGGACACGGGGAGAACATGCCAACTTCACACAGGCACGCTCGAGCCCAGGACTCGAACCCAGGACTTCCTTGCTGTGAGATAGACGTGCTACCCACTATGCCACTGTTCCACCCTTTTTAAAATCAATTTATTAATATTTTTTAAAAAATCTAATTTGAACCTCAGACTTAATGCCTAAGTCCCACTGGAGAAAAGTCATCAGCGATGTTGAAATAGACAAATTTTCCCTCGATGGCTCGCGATGTCGCCGATTTTTGTAGCAAAATTTGTGAGCGGTCCAATGTTAAATTTCACTTAATATGCATCGGCGATGTTCCTGCTAACATACACAGATGCTTTGGGTATTGCAAGAAATCTTCGAGTAATGTCCCACGAACGATGCCTGTGAATAATCAGCGATGATTCAAGACAATCTGGAAACTACAGGGGACGTTCTTTGATAATCGGCGCATGTACCCAGGAACGTCAGCGATATTGAAAATTACCTGGGGGCTGTATCCGCGAAGATTAGGTGATGCATCTGTGATAAACTGCGAACCATCCCAGTTGCATCTTCTTTTCAGGCTTCATGGTGTCATGTCGGCAGCATTAATGCAAGTGATCCCTGTATAACACGTCTTTATTCTGTGCGCGTATGTCAAATTCAGCCAATCATCGAGCCAGGAACAAAGCACCTCTCCACCCTTTCACAATTATCGGTGAATGTTTGAGGAGGCTGACAAAAACTTCAGAAGAATCTCCGAATGCTAACTGAACTTCACATACTTTCACCGAAGGTTCCTACATACCTCGGTGAAAATTAACCGATGCTTCCAGGATGCATCAGGAATATGAACAGTTCACGGAATATACGGGAATGCATCCCTTAACCATCCCCATGCATCTGGGATGCACCCAGGAAGCCTCCGCGTCTTGTTTTCCTGACAAAGTGTCGGGAATACATCAATGCAAACATTGAAATTTTTTGCGGGTATCCCGAGGCCTTCCGATGCTTCAGGATGGCTCGCAATGCTCCCAAATATTTGCAGATACATCAGGAAACCTGAGGCAAAAAAGGCCCAGTGGGACTGAGCCATAAGCAACTCAGAAATAACTCATCTGAAGGGAAATGCTTTGGGACAGCTCAGTTTGTGTGGGTTTGCTCAGGGAACATTTAAACTCCACACAGAAACAGCCTAGCACAGGATTCGAACCCAGGACCTCCATGCTGTGAGGTGGACGTGCCAACCATTACACCACTGGTGTCAAATTCGAGGACTGCAGGATAATCCGGCCGGCAACTGATTTTATGTGACCCTCAAGAGATATTCAAAAAATATGATTATCGTACATTCTTTGCATCAACCGTTACCATGAAACCTAATTCATTATCCTTCCAGTAGGTGGCAGCAGCCTATTTCAAGTAAATAGCTAGTAGTTCAAGACACAAGAAAGGTTGCATGCTAGCTTGTCGCAGTTAAGTGTTGTCAGAAAACGCAAGTGAATAAAGGTAAAGAGGACAAACGCTGAACGAATAATTTTGCCATGCAGATTTCATGGTTGCCGTTTTAGAATAGATGTTCAAGAATGCATATTTGATATTTAATGTAAAACCTTGTTCTCTTATATTATCTGCATGCTGGAAATAAGTGTTCACAGTGTCACGATAAGTAGGACATGGATTTAACTTATTTGGTGATTTCTTTTCACTCCTTCAGTGTCATGTGTTTAGATTAATGGAAGTGTTCTGCCTCTGACCACAGTTAATTTCCCACTGTTTACTGTTATCATTTGTGATTAATCACAGTGTGAAATCTGCAAGCATAACCCACGCTGAAATGACAGGAGCTGGGAATTGTTGAGGCAGACGAGTTTGCAGAGGTGAGTGCCCTGGCTATTGATTCTGTTGGCTGTCAGTGCTGATGTGGGTAAGAAGTGCCCGCTTGATGAATGGTGTGTAATTGATAGGTGAGAGACCTTGATTCTTAATCAGTCATGGAATGTTCACACTAAATTGTGCAGGAATATGGAGATTGGTCTGGATGATCACAGAGAATTATCAGTGGTAAAAAAAAAAAAGGATGGAGCTGAATTTTAAGCAAGTAAGTCCCTTTTCAATTACCCGGTCAATTCAACAGCAGTGACATATTGCTCATAAATTATGCCGCCCTGTTTATTTTCACTTTGGTTGCTAACTTTTTTAATAGGGTCACTTTTTACGTGTTTTAGAGCTGTTTAACAACAACCGTGAGTTCTACTAGCTGAGAATGGAGTTTTATTTGGAATTATATTCTAATTGCAGCTAATCGCTGCCTTAAAAACGAGGTTTTGGTTAATGTCTCTCTCTCTCTCTCCTTTTTTTGTCTTTGTCTCTATTGCTCTCTCACTCACACAGGCACACACACAATTGTATCTCTTTCCACATAGATTTCAGAGATTTTTTATTTATGTAAATGCTGCTGTTTCACTTTAACTGTAACCCCACTAACTAAAAATATTTTTTGGAAACCCCTAAGTCACATTTAGTTTAGCTTTGTGGTAATAGCAAAATTGGTTGTGGGAAATGTGATCCTGGTCTCTCTCTTGCTCTCTCTCTCTCTCTCTCTCTCACACACACACACACACACACACA
>JAOUQZ010000026.1:2649022-2659423 GCA_028564935.1 Neosilurus hyrtlii
TTTTTTCCCACATACAATATATATATATATATATATATATATATATAAAATATATATATATATATATATGTGTGTGTGTGTGTGTGTGTATATATACTCATAGGGTCACGGGGAGGCTGGAGCCTATCTCAGCCAACACTGGGCGAAAGGCAGGCTGTACCCTGAACCATTACAGGGCCAACACACACAACCACTCAGAATCACATCGACACCTATCAGCAATTTGGGGTAGCCACTCTGGAGTACCCAGAGGAAACTCATGCAAGCACGAGAGAACCCAGGACCTTCTAGCTGTGAGGCGGACATGCTAACCATCATGCCACCATGCATGATGGTTTATAGAATAGCCGCACACTGGTTTATAGAATGTGAGGTTTATAGTAAGGTCACAAATAACGTTTTTAGTTTTTTTACCTCGGGGGCTCAATATGTATCGACAAAATTTATTTGCAATCTATTTGGTACTGTAGCTGTTCAAGATCTCGGATTGTTTCTTGATTGCTGAGGAAACAGTATGTTTGTACATGTGTGCTTGTGAGATAGATTTTTAATTACTCTGGATTCCAGTTAAAAACAACTCTGTCCTACAGCGAGTATGAAAATGTGTCGTTGTTTATATTCCGAAAGTGTCTGCAGCTGCTAAGGGAGATCTTTTGACCAAAGGATAGTTGTTGTTTTTAATTTACTGTCAAATACACACTAATGCTTTCCCCAAACAGTACCAAGCCAGCCAAGCTAATCAAGCTAGTCTTGTGTACAGTATTGTGCAGAAATTCAGACACCCCCCTTTTAACATAAACTTCACTATAGATATTTAATTTATGACTTGTATATTAGCAAGTCAGTACAAAAACATATTTCGATTTCCAAACATTCGTTTTCCAGCTCAGAATGAAATGTTACTGACTAAAATTGTTTGTATGTCCAGACCATTTCAGGGTGAACACACACATACACACACACAACCATTCACACTCACTTCCACACCTAGGCGTGATTTGGAACAGCCAACCGGAGCACTCAGAGCACTCACACAAGCACAGGGAGATCATGCAAACTTAACACAGAAGCGCCCTGAGCTCGGGAATTGAACCCAGGTCTTAATACTCTGAGGCGGACGTGCTAACCACCACACCACTCTGCCGCCTCTTAATTTAATTACTTATATATAAATATAAGGCATCTTTTAGGGGCTCCTGAGTGGTTTACAAGGTGCGTGACTATTGACCTGGAGATCGAAAGTTGAAATCCAGGATGATGCAGTAGCCATCTGGACTGGGAGTCTAATTATAAGCTCCCCTGTCACTCACAGCGATCACCAGCCAATGCATGGGTGTCTGTAAGCTCATTTGCACAAAAAGGGGTGGATAGCGCAACGCTTTACCTCTGTGTATGTTAGGCCGCCTTTAAATGTGCATGCACAGCAGTTTGTAAAGAGGCGGGTGGCAGCATCGGGGAATGTGCATACTTATGCCCCTTCCTGGTTAGTGGTGGTAGTATGTGATAGGGAGGCAACACTTGATGGGTGGGAATTGGATATGACTAAAATTAGGGGAGAAGAAATGGGGGGTGGGGGGGTATAGTAAACATAAGGCATCTTTACACTACAGCATTTCTTTGCATGTGCTTAAGTACTTTGTGCAGTACTGTACGCATGGTTGTACGTACTGTGCATGTGTTTGTGAAGCTCAAGAGCAGAAGTGACAGTTTCTGAATACACCGTGCATGCTAATGTTTGTGCATGTGTGTGTTTTCATTCTACACTTAAGCACTAATGAAGAACCTTATGCTTGTGAAAGTTGTTTATGTGCTGAATACTCGACATAGTCCACTCACATCTGAGCATGAATATCTGAATGTCTGCTCCTGACCTCACACATAGACAAGCAGGAAGCAGGAGGGATTAATGATCACAGGCGATGAAAGGAAGGGGTGGGGGGATAAAAGGACAAAAAAGACAAATCTCTCAGCTGTGCGAAACCATCAGAAACTTGCCTGTATACTCATAGACACATGCGCACCGACACGAGGGGAGGAAGTCTTCTTGAAACTAAAGCCGCCACTCGAGGACTTTGAAGAAAAAGCCAGCAGTAGTGGAGCCTCCATATGGTGGCAAGGCGCCGAAATAACGGACTGAGTGGGAATAGCCCTACGGCTACCATGAGCACAAGGGTGGGGCATGATATGTTCTCATGTAACCCACACACACACACACACACACACACACACACACACACACACAGTCACACAGGCTCACACTATCTATGATTCTTGAAAAGACAAATTTAACGTATCCAATCACAGTGCTTTATATAAATTCTTTTTGATGTAATATGATATTTAAAAGCAATTGAACAGCTAGTGATGAATCACATCATATAAAAATACAACCAGTGAATAAAGCTAATATAAGTTCTTCTCTATTCTATTCTCGCTACAGCTACTGGAGAAGTAGAAGCTGTAGTAGGCTACAGTGGTTTACAGAGGTACACCGCAATCATCTGTAGACCTCAACACCCTGTTTCTATTAACATACCACCAACCACCACATTAGCATAAAAATCTGGTGGATAACCATCAACCACAATAAAACATACCCAACCACACACAGACACTCCCATCACCATGCTTAGCTAATTTCTCACCAAGAAATGCATTTTAAACCCAATGATGCTGAACCTCATTAATTTTCCCCATTAAATTAAATATGTAGGCATAGCCATGTATGGATATAGACATGTGATGGATAAAACATACAATACAATATTTTTGCTATTAAAAAACAAGTTGAAAAACTGGATAGGAGTTTAAAACTTACGGCGAGGTTCTCTTGGACCGTCCACCGTGATCTTAATGGCTCTTTGATAGGTGGCCACTTGTGGGGGGTTTGTGAATACAGTGATGGTGAGAGTAAAACTCTTCCCTGAGAGAGAGAGACAGAAAGCAAGAGAGAGAGAGAAAGCAAGAGAGAAAAAGAGAGTGAGAAAGAGAAGGAGAGAGAGGAAGAGAGAGAGAGAGAGAGACAGAAAGAGAGAGAGAAAACAAGAGAGAGAAAGCAAGAAAGAAAGAGAGAGAGAAAGAAAGAAAATAAGAGAGAGAGAAAGCAAGAGAGAGAGAGAGAGAAAGAAAACAAGAGAGAGAAAGCGAGAGAGAGAGAGAGAGAAAGAGAGAGAGAGATAAAGATAAGGAGAGAGAGAGAGGGAGGAAGAGAGAGAGAAAGAGAGAGAGAAAGCAAGAGAGAGAGAGAGAGAGAGGAAGAGAAAGAGAAGGAGAGATAGATAGATAGATAGATAGAGAGAGAGAGAGAGAGAGAGAGAGAGCAGACAAATTATGGCACTTTAAAGTATAAATTAGAAAGAACATTTCAATGTGTAAAAGTCTACAGGTCTCCAGTACAGCTTCTGAACAACAGTCTATGATTTCTTTACATTTATATTTAGGGCATTTGGCAGGCGCTCTTATTCAGAGCGATTTATAATTATCATTTTTTATACAACCGAGCAGTTGATGGTTAAGGGCCTTGCACAAGGGCTCAACAATGGCAGCACGGTGGTACTGGGGCTTGAACCCCTGATCGTAGGGTCAGTAACCCAGAGCCTTAACCACTGAGTCCCCACTGCCCTCTTCATTTAAGTGAGTATTAAATCTGTGTAGACACACATGCAGGGTAACTCGGTTATGTCCATGTTACAGACTCCAAACCCACAGAGAAAAACATGGTGCAGCATCATGCGTGAGGTGAAATGAGAGACGCACATGAGAGTGTCTTTACCCCTCATAAACACGTACACAGACAGAGTGAAATGCAAATCAGCCTTATGTTAATCCACACACGAACGAGCGAGCCCCCCCCCCCCCCCTCTCTCACACACACACACACACACACACACATACACACACACGCTAGATTATAGCTCCCAAGGACCACTGCTCTATCCTCACCATGAACTGTATTCAGAGAAGCAGAAGTGCACACACACGCGTGTATTGATAATGTTTTACACTATACAGTTGTGGTTAAACGAGATATTATGATTCTATATATTAAGTAGACAAAGATACTGAAACTAAAGCAAAACATGAGGCACATATCAGATTACTATTTAGTTTATTAGTTATGCGGTGATCACGCCAGAGAGACTGACATCAATTGATTATTTTGCGTTTTTAAATTTTTTTTTTGTGAATTTTGAGATTCTTGTCAAGATCTTTTGGGACTCCACGATTTTGCAAGTGAATATTTTGTGGCTTATCTACATATATAGCGCTGAAGGAGAAGGTCGCGGGACAATTTTGTGACGGATTTGCGAGTAATTTGTGATTGGTTTGCAGATGTCTGGCGAAAAAAAAAAGCAAGTCTGTTGTAAATCATGTCACGTTTTGTTCGCTTTTTTGTTGCTTTTTATTCGCACATAAAAATTATTATTATTAATCTGAACACAGTGCAACTAAAATACGAATGATTACAAAATAAGTGGAATACAGCGGATGCCAGCAAGTCTCAAACTTATTCGCGTAGAAGTCTTTAACTTGATGTTTATCTTGTTGCTTGCAAATAAAAACAAATAATTTGCGAGCAAAACGACAACTGTGCGACCTTCTCGCGCCACTCTTTGAGAAGAGTTCGAGACTACTCCGTGTCAGGGCCTCGTTTTGTGACATTCGCGTAAAATTTCAATCAGTTTGAAATATTTTGCGATGAGTTCACGAACCAGGTGACCAAAATGCGATGCCACAAATGTCATGAGACAAATTTGACAACATTTCGAGAAGGAAAAGTGGAAACCATGAATTGCTATTTGCATCAGTTGCTTTTCTATCACACCTCTAGTGAGATCACCCCCTTACCATTAGTATGATAAAATAATTGTTGGTTCCTCTCAGTTTGGCTTGCCTAATTAATCCTTGTTGTCCTACCCTAAGACACAGAAAGGGGAAAAAAGGGAAAGAGAAAATTCTCGCACAAGTGGCTCTCCCCCTCCAACTCCGGCCTATCAGTCATCACTCTGATGATGAGACAGATTCAGAACCAGTGCAAGCTTAAAGTAACAGCTGCCCGTGACACAATACCACACACACAGATGACCAAACAGGCGGACATACACATGCAGTGTCTAGAGTATTACTCAGACAAGCAGACCTGGGAAGAACTCCCAGCTGTTCCCAAAAATCTGATAAACTACCTCGACTACCCACTTACATAAACACACACACACGAAGAGTTTAGGCGCACTCAGGGTTGAACTGGAGCTTGACAACACACACTCTGTGTGCTATACTCAGCTCTGTTTCTCTGACTATTCTGTTTTGAGAAATGACCTCAATACACAAACATAGTGCTGTAGAATTATTACACCTCTATATTCCAATTTAAGTACAAATGATTCTGTCAGCTTTACTCACTCCATTTTCAAAAAGTATTCGACAGCTTTGTCAGCTTTTTTGTTCCACATTAAATAACCCTAACCCTAACCTTAACCCTAACCCTAACCCAGATCCTAATCCTAACCCTTACACCAAGAATTGCTTTGTGGCTACATTACTTATTTTAATCAAGCTTACACCACTTGACTAACGTGATCACCTCAGTCTGTTTGTATCTCTGATTTGGAAATCAATGTAAGATTATTTATAGCAGAACTACTGAGCACAGTCCTACAGGCATGCGACATGACTTCAATTGTTGTCCCTTGTCCATGCCCTGCTGCAGACGTGAGACTGATTGGCTGTAATATAGCTCATGCAATACTGAAATTGAAACCCAAAACAATAAAAGCTCCTACAGCACTGTTCAGACTCACACAATCGAACTCAGTTAGGCAGACAAACTTTTGTAGAGCAAAACAACACCAAACACCAATGGCAACACGGAACATGAACTCGCTAAACGAATAATTAGGCTAGTGAAAGACTGTGGAAAGGAGACGCAGTGTTAACCTTACCTGCCTTTGATCCAGACCAAAGTCGGGAAATGCAGGGGAGATTTCTTTACTTCCTTTGGGGTGAAGTTAATTCAGCCCTTAAAGGAGCTGCGCTACTCTTATAACATGAGCCTCAGACACCTATCAGTAGAGATATCTATTGTTGGCTACACTCTTAGTGAGTGCCTAAATCTTATTATTATCTGTTATCTAGATGAAAAAGCTATTTCACTAAATTTTACAAGGTAACTTTATCCTCAATCCCAAATTCCAAATGTTACACATAAACTACATAGGCTTTAAAACAATCCCCACTAACAATTCAGCTGTTAATAAATTCAGGAAATTGAATGCAATCTAATATTTTTAAAGGTTCTTGCTCTGTCCTCATTTCATTATCATTTGCCATACCAAAAGCTGACGTGTGTAAACTGTATGGCTTAAAATTATTACATATTTCCTTTCACATTACCCAATATTAAATAGATGGATAGCATCATCAAAAACACAAAATCACTATGAAGTAATTATTATTATGACACCATATGTGTAATGTGCTGTGTGTCTTTTGTAAAGTCAGAAGAAGAAAAAAATCCACACTTAACAAATTAAAATTTTGTTTATATCTGCAAGTTTGGGCTGGTGGTGTATTGGTTACTGCCGGGTTCATGATCAAGAGGTCATGTGTTCAAATCCATATTAGACCCCCACCATGTTAAGACCCCTGGGCTTAAACACAAGTGTGCCTCTGTAAAAAATAAATATAAATGATAATAATAAAATAGTATAAAATGGTATCAGTTAAAATACTGGGAGGGTAACCTACGATGGACGAGAGTCCCATCCAGGAGGAGTTGAACTCCTAGTTCCTTCACACTAAGGAACCCAGGGATAATCTCCATCCTCCTGAACTGATAGGCTCGGGTGTAAAATCCCAACAGACTTACCTTACCTTACCTTACCTTAACTTAATAAAAGCATGCGTGCATAGTGTTTGTCGGTTTCTATTAAAATGTGCTGTTTGTTTATTTTTTTTATTGAACATTTTTTTTGTGTGTAGAGGAATAAAACCGAGCAATAACTCTACACACATGGGAGTAACAAAGTAACGAAGAGTCATGTGATCATCTTATGTTTCCACACAGAACAAACCTTAATATGAATACATCTTTCTTTTATATGTAGTAGAGCATGCTTGTTTATTGTATGTAAACAGAATCGTATACAAATTGTGGAGCTGCCTAGTTTTATTTTATTCAGAAGTTCACTTGTTTATATCTGATTAGTTAAATATCTGTATACTCTTATTATTGCCATTCACTTGCCTGATATGAACTTTAATGAACAGATTCACAAAACTTTAATTTTACTTAAAGCATACTAAGTAGAATGACACGGTGGCATAGTGGTTACCAAGTCCACCTCACAGCAAGAAGGTGCTGGGATCAAGGCCCGGGCTCTGCGAGCACATTCCTGTGTGGAGTTTGCATGTTCTCTTCATGCTTGCGCCAGTTTTCTTTGGGTGCTCTGAGATCTTGCCACAGTACAAAGAGATGCACGTTAGGCTAACGGGCTTTTCCAAATTGCCAAAAGGTATGAATGTGAATGGTTTGTGTGTTGGCCCTGCAATGGACTGGCCCTGCGATGGGTTGTTCAAGGTGTTGGCTAAGATTGAACATTAATAGAGGTAAACGCCTTTATTCAAATATGTGATTCAGTACCTGATTAGGTGCATTACACATACAGAGTCCAGCTATACATAATTAAAACCATCCATTATCTATATGACTTATCTGTCAGGGTGGTGGTGAAGCCGGTTACAACCCCAGCCGACTTCTGGCAGGAGGTAGGTACACATTGAATATGTCGTCAGTCTATCATGGGCTAGAGCACAACCATTCACGCTCACATTCACACCGATGAGCAATTTGGCATAGCAGGTTGACCAAATCTGCATGCCTTTGGAGTATTAGAGGAAACCGGAAAACCCTACAAGCCTGGGGAGATCATGCAAACTCCACACAGAAATTTAGCTATGAGGTCTAAACCCAGAAACTTTCTCTTGTGAAGTGACAGTGAACACTGAGCCACCATGCCGCCAATTAATGACATCTAGCTGAGAAATCCAACGTTTGCACAGCATCACATCATAGATGAGCACTTCCGAGCAGAAATAGTATTAATACCAGAAGTGGAAACTTAACACACATCTCCTTTATTACTCTGTCACATATGCTATACACACCCACACAGACACCAAGACACACATACTGTGGCTGAATAGTTTCAGAGTTTGACAGAGAGAGAGAGAGAGAGAGAGAGAGAGAGAGAGAGAGAGAGAGAGAGAGAGAGAGAGAGAGTCTGTCTAAGAGGAGCAGAAACACACTGCCTAAATAGCCAGGAAGTGCACAGTGTTCCTTAAGGGGATGTCTCCCCCACACAAAGTCTGTTTGTGCGCTGTGTGTGTGTTCGTATGAGTGTGTCTATGTGTGTGCATGCATGTGTGGACCATTGCCGGAGGACTGCGTGTGACTCACTAGTCCATCCATACAGACTCTGAAGGAACAGAGAGAGACAGATGCTGTCTTTCTTACAGCTTATCAAACACCATCAATGCTCTCTCATGTGTATGTGTGTGTGTGTGTGTGTGTGTGAGAGAGAGAGAGAGAGCATGCTTTCATTACCTACTTAAGACCAAATACCAAAGCCAAATGGTTTCCTTTTGGTTACTAAAGTTAAGGTTAGGTTCAGGTGTAACATTCATTAGCTGCGTTAATAATTGTGTGTGTGTGTGTGTGTGTGTGTGTGTGTGAGTGTGTGTGTGTGTATGTCTGTGTGTGTGATTGTGTGTGCAGTTTACATTTCTTCCTCTTACTTTGAACATTCACTATCACATTTTTCTACCCACATTAAAACCATTTCCATCATTGGCGAGAGAAGCAGACATCAGATACACACAGTGCTTACACCTCTCTCTCTCGCTCTCTCTCTCTCTCTCTCTCTCTCTCTCTCTCTTTCACACACACACACACACACACACACACACTAAAAGCACATACTTACTGTGACTACACACATAACAAAGAAACACACCCATATATCAGGAAATATGTACATACACACACAGAAGGATAAAAGACTTAACTAACACGTGTTTAGCGTGACAGTTTCTGGCATGTGTACACTTCAGCCAGCTGCAGGTAAGTCAAGTGGGTTCTATCAGTTAAATCATCTCAGGACTGTGAATAGACCCCTGTGGGACTCCCTATTTCCCAGAAGACCTGTTTGTGTGAGTGTGTGTTAAAATGCTTTGACTAATCTTTCTGTCATTGTGAAAAAAACCCCAGATTCTTTCTCTCTTTCTTTAGCACACACACACACACACACACACACACACACACAGACACACATACACACACAGACACACGCACACACACGCACACACACACACACACACACACCTAGATTATTTAGTATTGTTGCTCAGACTAGTATGTCTATATTTGAATTTATATCGCTTCTATTTACAATATTTATATACTTTCACCATTTTACAATTTTAAAAATAACTTGATTGATCATAGAGGATATATATTTCCTGGCCGATGTAAGCTTGTAACTGTTGCACAGTAATTTTTAAGATGCTCAAAGATACACGGTTGTTACAGTAATCATGGTCAAGATTTCAGTGAGAAGAGATGTGAGCCGAGCTGTGGGACAGCATTGTGATTAAAGACAGTTTTGCCTGTATATGATTTGGAGTCTATTAAAGACAAAGGCAAATACCACTCTATTTTGGCATTCGTAACACCAGTGAAATACAGTAACTGAATAGATGGAGGTTTGATTCAGAGGTGCAATTATCTGATCAAGAGCAAGCCACACTGCTACTTTTTTTTAGTCTAAGTGACTATTAATGGAAAACCAAAAAAAAAAAAAGGGGGCAGAGTACACCCTGGACAGCTCACCAGGCCATCGCAGGGCAGAAACACGCTGATGGCAATGCAGAATACTCTTGACAAAAATCAGCAATGGTTCTTTTACATGCCTCTCACCATAGACAGCGAGAGATATGGCCGGCCTTTGATAACCCAGTTAGCTGCACTGGGGGAAAACAGGTTGTGATAAAATTATTATTTTCTATTAAATATCCCCATATATGTCCAAGTATGGAGTAAATACACACATAGCTAAATATGCATATAAACATAATATACGCTTAGCACATTATTATAAATATATCCCTCATATAACTGCTTATTGTGTCATAGATCAGTTGTTTCCCAAGTTTCTCATGGTCTAATACAGACCATAATATACCCCAGTTATTTCTTTTCTCTTCTCACCAAGCACTGTGGGGTTTAATGCAACCAGACATTGATGAGCAGGAAAAGTGAGAAGAGGAAAGAAAACACACACACACACACACACACACACACACACACACACACACACACACACACACACACACACACACACA
>JAOUQZ010000026.1:2670322-2682387 GCA_028564935.1 Neosilurus hyrtlii
ACACACACACACACACACACACACACACACACACACACACACACACACACACACACACACACACACACAGTTCAAATATTTGTAAAAGCATGCATAGTGAGGCATGCAAAATATTCTCTTTTTAAAAATATAAATTAAAGATAGTTTGTCTTGCATCATGGCTAAAGTGGATGACATTAATGGGTCATAAATGATTTTATGTTTCATAAGGAAATACAGACAAAGCACCAATAATTTCATTTTCTGTGTACAATTTCCATAAGGGCTTCCAGTAATACTTTTAAATGCAAAGATTCTCGTAAAGATACTTTTAAAAAATATAACCTTGGCTACTTAAATACCTTCTGTAAATATGAATATTATTTGTATGCACTCAAACCAAAGATACAAGCCCTAATCCCAATTAGGATCGTGGGGAGGCTGGCGCCCATCTCAGCCGACTCTGGACAACGGCAGATTGCACCCTGGACAGCTCGCCAGGCCATCGCAGACACTGAAACAATGTGCCTTTTAAAATCTGATCTCATTTATATGTAATACAGCATATTTTACCTGTGCAAACTTATATGAAGAAATCTTAATGTGCTTTTCATCTTTAATTCTATATGTGCTTTTATTATCCTGTTTAAAAAGTACAGCAGCACAGTGGTGCAGTAGTGGCCTGGGGTCCATTCTGTTCTCCGTATGCCTGCTTCGGGTACTCGGGGTTCCCCATTATGCAAAGACATACAGATTAGTTCAACTAGCTACTCTAATTTTCTCATACGTGTGAAATTATTGTGAATGGCTGTTCGTCTCTGTTTTTGGGCCTGTGATAGATTGCCGACCTATTCAGGGTGCAACCCTCCTCTCACCCAGAAATCAGCTAAGCCTCTAAAATACTCTGAGAGGTGAGTAGTATGGATAATGAAAGGAAGTGGTGCACACTTTTGAACAGGTCGCCAGCACAGACGCAGGGCTAACACAACAACACAAACAAACGTTCACTCACATTTACATTTTAAATACATGTTAGTCCAACTGAAATTATAATAAAGGAACCTTCTCAAAGTCAGACTAACATACATAGATAATGAACTGAGATTCGGGCTGTATGTGTACGTGGCTCACACTCGTCTAGGTGCTCTGCACATGCTCCTCAGTTCTTCTCATGAGCTTTGATGTTGACGTAACGAAAGAAATCGATGAAATCCCTTAAATATCGTGAAACTCGGACGTGTTTATTTTTACACTGATGAATAGACAGAGTTTGTGCTGTAGCTTGTGCTGACAGTTAAATATTTTGAAATACACGGATGACGCAAAGCACCTTATTTAAAGGGGGGAAAATGGTGGAACGGATGAACGACACCGGATATAAAAGGACGCGGGAGTAAATCCCTGTTCAGTGGAAGCATGTGAAACAGTCTGACTGCAAAGCCAGGGAAAAAACCCAACGAAATAAGTGGACGTAATCCAATTTTCTTGCCCAGACTCCGAAACACGGAGAAATAACACTGGTGGGAAAATAACACGTCACTGTATTAAGTTCTTTCAACCTTTGTGAGTTCTTGGTGAGGCGGTGACAAAACTAAGTTATTAAAAAGCTATTTAAGGTCACATTAACATTTAAAATTGGTTCATTGCAAGAAATATGAATAAAAACTACTAAGAAATATCATGAATTTATTGTTATTATCTCTTTATTGGGCCATCCTCAAACCTCCAGCCCTCTGCTTCCAGCTTTTTTTGTATGATTTTCTATGTATGTATATAGATTTTTCCATCATCACTCCCTGGGAGGGTGAAGGGAAGGAGGGATAAGAGGTAATGATTCGCTGTTATAGGCAATTAATGTCATAAATTAGCTGCTGTGTTAAGGAAATAAGTCAATCGTTAACAAACAAGAACTAAGACCTCAAACACCCAGTGAAGCACAGATGCTTCTGTCAGATCCTCATCAATATTTAGATACCGTTAGTCTGGAGTCTGCAATATTTAGGTATTAAGTTAACTTACTGTTAAATTAACCGAAGTGGTGCTTATGTGATTGTGGTTCTAGCTGTGCTTTTTCTCCACATAGTTTTCAAGATATTGACCAGAAGCCAACCTCATCCTGTCTGTAATGTGTGCGAATAATATGATTTTAAACAGCTTTTGGTAAAATGTACTCTTTCTCTAATTTTTGTTCTTTTTCCCCCTTTGTTTTTGGCCCCTTGAAATTAATGAAGTTTAGCTTAGTTAGTGCTTTATCAGAGAGCCACTAAACTTCAGTTTATAATACAGTACTGATTAACTCACCCAGCACATATTTGCCTGTCCTGAACTGCACTGGCAACTTCTTGGCTGTACTCGTTTCATTTTCTATGGTTCTTATATATTTGGTGGCAATTGCATTGTTTACTGTTATTTTGGAAGGCTGGGAATCTAGGACACTATATGTCAGGGATGTCCAATCTGAGGGGTGCCACACTTTCTACCTGCTTTAATCACTGATCTAAAATAAATAAATAAATAAGTAAATAAAAGACTAGATTGCACGTTAGTGTTTCAATTTTGAAGCCGGGTGGCAGCCATCTTGGTGAGACCACAGTACTGTTGAAAATTATACTCAAAAACATGAAAAGATGGAAAAATGCAAATAATTACATCCAAAGTGTGCATTTCATTTTTAACCACCCCCCCCCAATTTCAGCTATGCAGAGCTTTTATTATTATTATTATTCAATTAGTTACAAATATCAGTGAAATTATTGATAAAGTTATATGAATTGAAGGTATTCTGACCTTCAGCAGTAAAACTTTCAGGGTTTTTGAGATGTGTTGACTTTCAACGCCTCCATTTTGAGATCTGAAAGCAAGGTGGTCTTACCAAGATGGCTGCCACCCGGCTTCGAAAATTGAAACACTAATGTGCAATCTAGTCTTTTTTTCCTTTCTTTTGAGATTAGTGACTGAAACAGGTGGAAGGTATGGCTACTGCTTGGCTGAAGTGAAAATCTGCACCCACACTGGCCCTTTGCGGGTAAGATCGGACAACCCTTACTATATGAGATGTTGCCAGTTCTCTGACAGAAACAAAAAAGAAAAGGATAAGAGAAAAAAAAAAACCCAAAAAACAAGACCAAGATCAATGACCAAGAATGTCCTAGGCTTTTTAAAATGTATTTAATTTTTTCATTTTATGCCACTTTCATGTTTATTTAGTCATACCCACCTATACTGTATGCTCAGACTAACACCCAAGTCCTCTGTAAAACTTCCCTGAAAAAACATTCTCCAAAAAAAGGAATGTTCATCCACAAGTCCAAAGAGTTCTGAGATAAATAAATTAGCAGCCACTGAATTTAAGGCTCGTAAAGCAGTCCTGCAGGAAGAGGACAAATGCATCTCAGACACCATTTACATCTCAACCTCATTAACCACATTGATGAAGTTCTGTGGAGTTACGCTTGGGGACAGCTCCCTTCAGACTTCCTGCGGCATCAGTCTGTTCATCGCTAAGGTCTGGAAGAGTTTCTGTGGTCACAAAAAGCCCTACCCAGGTTCAGCCCTGCACCTTCACAGTATTGACCATTATATTGCTGTTTCCTGTTGCGGTTTCACAGCGCTGGGGCAGTAATGGCAATGACGAAGAGCATGATGAAAACTGCAATGCTGCAAAGTTCTGGGATGTCCCCACCCATCACCATCAGCGTATCCTTCTACCGAAAGTAATAGAAAAAACTTACAGCAGGAAGGGTTTGCATTGGAGTTTTCGTTTCGTTTCGTTACCGGTCACCGAATATAAAGACTTCCGGGCGTAGCTGATACACTGTACATATCAGCAGTATATTGCACATTTACAAATTAGGATGAACGTGAAGGATGGTGTGCGGCACAGTGCCGTAGTGGTTAGCACATCCGCCTCACAGTAAGAAGGTCCCGGGTTTGAGAGCCAGGTTGCTCGGAGAGGGCGTTTCTGTGCGCGGTTTGCATGCTCTCCCCATGTTTGTGTGGGTTTCCTCCGCGTACTCTGGTTTTCTCTCACAGTCCTAAGATATGCACATTAGGCTAACTGGCTGTTCCAGTTGGTGTGGTTGTGAATGGTTTTGTGTGTGTTGGCCCCGTAATGGTCTAGAGAGTTTTTTAGGGTGTGTCCTGAATTTACAAAAACAGCTCAGTGTGAATTACTGTGTAACGGTGTTGCGAACGTTACTAAAAACTTGATGCATAACATTTTAAAGCTCTTTCGTAATTTTATGTAACGCTTGGAAACGTTTCACACAATTTCTAACAGGCTAATGTTTCAAATTCCTGAGCAATTATAAAGATAGATTCCCTACATTTCTCCCGCTGGGTCTCTGGAAGTGCTGCTCTGAGCTAAAAATAATAGTCACCTATTTATGTCAGGCAATCTGGGGGCACATATCAGATTCCTGGGTCATAAGTGCTGTATAAATTGTGCATATTTTCTATCCATCCATTGTCTATTCAACTTCTCCAGCAGAGTTGTGTGGAGCCAATCCACACCAAATTGACTTAGGAAGACGTACACCCTGAACAGGTCGCCAAACTTACTCGCACCTATAGGCTGTTTAGAGTAGACAGTTGGTGAAATTTGCATGTTTTCTGGCCTGTAGGCGCAGTACCCAGAGGAAATGCGTGCAGACATATTACACGGGGAAACTCCATACACAAAGCCCCCAGTTGGCTGCAATGTTCTAACCCAGAATTTTCTTTTTTACTATGAGATCACAGAGCAAAGGGCAGCACACGTGTGTAGTGGGTAGCACATCCGCTTCACAGCAAGAAGGTCCTACTCGAGCATTTCTATTTAGAGTTTGCATGTTCTGCCTGTGCTTGTGTGGGTTTCCTCTGGGTACTCTAGTTTCGTTAGCACATTAGGCTAATTGGCTGCTCCAAAGTGCCCCTAGGTGTGAGTGCATGTGTGAATGTGAATCGTTATGTCTGTGCAACGGTCTGATGAACTGTTTAGGGTGTAACCTGCCTCAGGCCAGTGTCGGCTGAGATAGGCTCCCGTTTTCCGGCAACTCGAGAGGGAGTAAATGGTTTGGAACATGAGTGACAAATGAGAATGTGAGAGTGTGACGGTGCTAACCTGCACAATTGTGCATCTTTCCTATCTCAATATATTAAGACTTTTAGACGGAGTGATGACATGGAGTTTATTTTTGTGCTCTGGAACACATCCCAAAAGAAAAATTCATTTATCTTCAGTAACCACTTTATACTTATGAGGATTTTCATGCATCCCGAGACTATATAGGAATAAATGGGCGTGGAAGGAACTATAGTCATTTTTCCGAACACCCCTAACACCCATGGAAGATGTACTTAAAGAAAACCACATGGACACAAGGAGAACATGTAAAATTTCATATACATCCATGGTGGGGGAATAAATAAATAAGATATCAATTTTAATGGGGATCCCTATTAAAAGAGTTCTCGTAATTTTTTTTCCATGGCTGTAGACAGTAATCTGAGCTCAGGCTTGGACTCAGAACCCTAGAGGTACAGTATAAGATGATAAAACTACCCCATGTCTGTAAAGAAAGACCAGAAAGGGACATCGATGCATCAAGAATAGGGTTGCACACCGTGTCGAAAGTACTGAACGGAACCAGTGACTAATGCAAATTTAATACAAGACCGATTATACAGACTATGCAGTTATCTGTTCTAATATATTAATTCATACAACCAATTTTTAAATGGTTACCTTTGACTTTCTGTTTATTTTCAAGTTAAATCTCCTCGGAAGCTGTATGTATATACATGGACGCCTTATTTGCTTTCATGTCTTAGTTAACATTTCATTCAATTCTCGCCATCCTTCCAGTGATGCCAATTAGGATGAAGTGGCTTAGGAAATGCTTCCATTCATTCATTTTCTAAGCCACTTACTCCTAATTAGGATCACGGGGAGGCTGGCGCCCATCTCAGCCGACTCTGGGCGAGGGTGGGGTACACCCTGGACAGCTTGCCAGGCCATCGCAGGGCTAACACTCACACAACCATTCACACTCACACTCAGCTGAACAGCCAATTAGTCTACTGTGCATGTTTTGGACTGTGGGTGGAAACCAGAGTTCCCTGGAGGAAACCCATGCAAGCACGGGGAGAACATGCACACTCCGCACAGAAACAGCCGAGCTGGGAATCGAACTCCGGCCTTCTTGCGGTGAGGCGGATGTGCTAACGACTGCGCCACCGTGCTGCCCGGCTTAGAAAATGATAGATAAATATCAAATAGCGTATCGATAAATATTGGCATTGTTTCATAAGTATAAAAAATAGTATTGTATCGTTCTATGCTTAATGGTTCACAGCCCTAAGAAATATTGCAGCAAACTAGATCAGATCAGACTAGTAGACAGAGTCTCCAAGACGATTGAAGCAATTTCCTCTGAAATACTAGCTACCCTGGCATTTTCTCGAAATTATAAAGATAACAGGATATGCTGGTGTAATCAATGACAGGGTGGCACAGTGGCATAAGTGTAAATGTGAGTATGAATGATTGTGTGCATGTGTTGGCCCCTGCAATGGTCTGGTGAGCTCTTCAGGGTGTATCCTGCCTTCACCAGTGCTGGGTGAGATCAGCTTCCCGCAACCCTAATAGGATTAAGCTGTTCGGTAAATGAGTGAGTGAGTGAGTGAGTGATTAAATGAGTAATCAATGAGGGGGTGGTTTGATGTGACCTGATGCAAACCAGAGCTTCAGCTACAGCAACATTTCCTCGAAAAGGCAGATGAAGAACTTCGGCGTGCCATATTTATTGTTAGAATATTTTGCAGCTGTTCTCAGGATTCGTTTTCATATTATATTTGGTCATGTCGAGTTTTCAGGCTCTGTTGGATATAACAAGAAGTCTTTGTTCCTACCTACTACCAGCAGTCACTCCTAAGGTGATTAGATGTAACTTGTAACCACAAAGAGTACCAGTCATTCAACAATCATTCGGGTCTATAAAACAGCAGACAAACCTTAGGATGTGAAGCGATTAGCGCATTTGGTTACAGTCTGAGAGAGGAACAAAGAGACTCCGATCAAGAGACACTGTGCAATCAATGGTAACACCTACCTTCCCTGTCCTGATCTCTGTCTTACCCAGTCTGTTCATGCTTTATGAAACACAAATCAATATCTCCAGTCTGCCTCAGCCTGGTCCATGCTTACGCTCCCAATACAGTACAATATATTTCCCAGGCAACACTACATCATATCAAATTAGCCACAACAAGTACTGCATTTACACCCAATTAACAATCTTATTGACCTATTTGAGCTTTAGGCTTCACACCAAAGATTTAGAGGAAAAGTGTGAGTGTGTGGTGGCGGGTGGGTGGTGGTGAAATCCAGTCAGGAGCAAGTAAATGTACCAAAGAAAGAGATGATGAAGATGAGAAGAAAAATAAAAGGAAACGAAAGAGCTTTATGAGACGCCCTCTCTCTGAAGTCATGTGCAGCGGTGAACATGCAGTTCAAACGTAACGGCTGCCCCTCTGATTACTGGCCAGTCCTCCACATGGCTCAAGCACGCCTGGGGGTGGAGACAGAGAGAAAAAACGACCACAAGGCAGAGGAGGAGCAATGCAGGACTGAGTGTCTCCACATTTGTCCAAATTTTTTCTTTTTTTAACCCCAAATCTTTTCAGGAAAGCCAAACTCCACCCCACCCTCCAAAAAGCTGAGTTTTTTGGCACAGAAATTGTTTTATACTATTATTATTTCATTTTGTTTTTTTAATAAGGGAAACTTTGACTTTTGCATTTAAGCCATCCAAAGTGAGAACACACAAGTAAACAGTGAACACACACACACACACACTTGGAGCAGTGGGCTACCAAACAATGGGGTGTGCGGAGAACAGTTGGGGGTTAGGTAACTTGCTTAAAGGCACTTCGGCCATGAAGGTGGAGGAAGAGAAGGTGCAGCCCACATCCCCCCCTGCTACCATGCATTTTTCCTGCTGGTTTGGGAATCGAACCAGCAACCTTTTGGTCCCAAAGGTACTTCTCTGACCATTAGGCTACGGCTGCCCCAGCTAAAGCTCTATATGACGTAGTTTTGTTATAAAAGTTACGAAGATTATTTAATCAGTAGTAGAACTTAAGATAATTACACAATTGAGGCCATTCGCATAACAAAGATATTTAAATATACAAAGAATACCATATTTAATTTCTGAGTCAACAAAAAAAAAGACTCTTTGCCTAACCCACCTAAAATTAGTGTCGTGATGCTATTTTCGGATTAACATCAACAGTGGCGGTGACGATAAACCGAGGTAGGCCGGCTGGCACCAGGGAATTTACTGAATCAGAAAGGAAAGAGTGAAACAGAGAGAGAAAGAGAAAAAAGGATTTTGACTGGAGAGCATTTTGATTGATGGAATAGAGTAAAACATGAGATGAACTCAATATTTAACTGTGAAGTTGCCGTTTTTTTGCTTCACAGGTGTGTATGGTGTCTTTTCATGTGCTTGTTTGCATTCCAGAGTAATAAGGTTGTTATGCAAAAAATATTGACATTATTTGATATGAATATATGATAGTAGCATCGTAAATCTGTGAGTTCTCTGCAGAAACATGGCGAAATGCATTAATGGCTGTTATCTTCATGAACTGTTTTCAAATCCAAACTTTATTTATTCATCTGCTAGTGCAATTACGTTTCTTTTTTTTCCTTGATTATTATCATTATTTTTAATGGTGCGTGGTTTTGTGTTTCACACATTTTACCGTGTATATATCAAAAACCTAAATTATATATTGCTCAATTCTTACAAACTATATGTCCGAACGTTCAATCCACCCCAGATTTACACAGTTACAACTTTTACACGAGATTTTGTAATATACAAGCGAGTACGCTCACCTCCTCCTCCATCACGGCATCAGTGCTGTTTTCCCACACACACACACACACACACACACACACACACACACACACACACACACACACACACGTTCGCAGTGGTGTTGAATTATCAGAACCTCATTCATATTAATAAGGAAAACCGAGACATTTAAATATCTGTTTTTCTTGTTCAGCTTCTTCTTAAAATTGGCATTTTTTTTTCAGAATGATTGGAAGTGTCTACATAGTCTCCTTTTCAAACAAAGGATGAGATCTAAATTTCCACATAACAATCTGCCAATATTATGACTAATTCCCGAACCAGCAGGAAAAATGTGTTGCAGTGGGGGAGTGAGCTGCATCTTCCCTTCCTCCACCCTTATGGCTGAAGTGCCCTTGAGCAAGGCACCTAACCCACAACTGCTCTCCGGGCGCCCCAAATGTGTGGCATCCTGCTGCTCCGAGTGTGTGTGCTTACTGTTTATCTGTGTGTGTGTATGTGTGTTTGTGTGTGTGTGTGTGTGTGTATGTGTGTGTGTTCACTTTGGATGGGTTAAATGCAGAAGTCAAAGTTTCCCTTGCGAAATTAATAGAGTATAAAAAAATAGAAATAAAATAATAAAAAAATAAGTGAAAACAGATTCCTGGCCACAAGCTAATACCAAGCACAGAGGGGAACAATAACATGATGGATCCATACCTGTAGACCTCACTCGCTCTCATTCATATGCCAAACTGCTTAATCATACTAGGGTCATGGGGAAGCTGGTGCCTATCTCAGCCAACACTGGGCACAGGCTGGGTACACCCTGAACAGCTTGTCAGACCATTGCAGGGCCAACACATACACACACACACATCCACATGTAGGGGCAATTTGAGCAGCCAGTAAATATGCATATACAGCAAGCCTTTGGACTGTTGGAGGATACCAGGGTACCCGGAGGAAACCCACGCAAACATGGGGAGAACATGAAACTTCACACAGAATCACCTGAGCCTGGGACTCAAACCCAGGTCCTTCTTGCCGTGAGGTGAACGTGCTAACCACTACACCACCGTGCCGCCTCCTGATAAGTGTTGTTACATCAAATGTTGCTGTTGTTGTTGTTGTTGTTGTCTTGAAATACTTTTCACTCCAGCACTCATCCCTTGATAGAGTTATTATATTTCTACTTTACATTATGCTTCTTTATTTAGGCACGATGACTATGGACCAGACGTGCTTATCGTAACATTTAAAGGGAGATATCAGTTATACAATAATTAATAGCAAAGCAGTGTTCCTCTCAAGACCAGACGACATAATGTGTTTTCATGGCTGCAGTGGAATCAGAGAAATTTCCCCTCCACTGCAATACTGTCTAACAACAGTGACTGTCTTGTTCCCGCAGATATGCAAGTGTTAAACAATGATACAGATAACGATAATATCTGAGTGTGTTGGTCGGAGAAATACTACACAGAGATGAACCAAGAAAGACAAACAGTCATGTGTTCAGAGAACGATCCTATTCTTTGCACCTTTGCTTTTATTTAAATTTTTCTCTAAATTTTTCTATTCTTAGGTGGGCCACCTGTAGAATGCTGACATCAGCTATCTCTTGAAAATTTGTTACAGGTATAAATAAGAATGATATTTTTTAAATCATACTATAGCTTTTTAAAAAGTGCATATTTCTTTGTCCAGTCTTTCAGTTTAAAGTGAGAGAGAAAGAGAACTGGACAGGCTCAAAAAATCAAACTTCACTCAAAGTTAAAACCTCCCTTTTCTAACCTAAAGGCTCCGCTCTGCCCTGTAGCTGATCTGATGGACAACTCGCCAGGCAATCGCAGGGCCAACACATATACAACCATTCACATTCACACTCACACCTCGGGGTGATGAAGGCCAATTAGCCTACTGTGCATGTTTTTGGACTGCAGGAGGAAACCAAAGTGCCTGGAGGAAACCCGTGCAAGCACAGGGAGAACCCAGAACCTTCTTGCTGTGAGGTGGTGAGGTGGACATGCTAACCACTGTGCCACCTCGCCGCACTTATTTATTTATATATACAGTATATATCATCCATTCATTCATTTTCTAAGCCGCTTTTAAGGGCTTATTAGGGTCACGGGGAGGCTGGCACCCATCAAAGATGGGATACACCCAGAACAGCTTGCCGGGCCATCGCAAGGCCAACCTACATACAACCATTCACACTCACTGTAACAGCTAGAGGCAATAAACAGCCAATCAGCCTACTGTGCATGTTTTTGGACTGTGGGAGGAAACCGGATTACCCAGAGGACCAACCCAGGCAATCATGGGGAGCACATGCAAACTCCAAACAGAAACGCCCATTATGTAGTTCTGTCCAGATCTAGTTCATAAAGCTGAACGTTAAATTACTGACTATACTCAACTGAATTCATACCTAAACACAGCTGATTGTATTCCTACCAATGTTTCGCTGACTAATCATAGCCTAGCCTTCGTTCAACAACCCCCCCCCCCCCTCCCCGAATTTCACCCCTCATGCCATACCTATGAGCACCAATGTCAGGCACTCAGGTGACTGTGCTGGAAACAGGTGGTGCTAACTGCGTCCTGGAAATGGGCCGTGAGAAGCTGAATCATAACGACATAATTACTCCAGCAGACACATGGTTACAGTGCTGCCGATGGAGGATTTACACAGACCATCCTCTGCTCTCGCAACAGAGGAAGCATGAGTTATAATAAGGGTATGTGCATGTAATGCCGTCTGTGTTAAGGAGGGAGGCTTTGAGAAATGCCTCATGGCAGGGTGAGTGTGAAACAGTGGTCAGCATTAGGTCTACTTACCAATTTAACTGAAGATAGAATGACATGGAGTATATGGGAATTAAATAATATGTGAAAAATAAATGCGGTGTGGAAAAAGATACATGATTCGCATCAAGAGTAAGCATATTTTATATTTTATAGATTATATATAATCTTATTATAACTATGTATTACTTCATTATAGTTTGAAGTAGCACAGAAGATCAAGAAGATTTTGTCTTTCTCTTCTTCAGTTAATACTGAGGAGGAAGGAAGCCACAGATGTAAGGATACCGTTAGGAACTAAGCCTGTGCTTAACTGACATGTTCCTTGTGACATCTCTTTCTCTTGCTCTCTCTGACACACACACACACACACACACACACACACACACACACACACACACACACACACACACACACACACAC
>JAOUQZ010000026.1:2709110-2724122 GCA_028564935.1 Neosilurus hyrtlii
AGATAAATATGAAATCTATATAAAAAGCAAAAGGATAGAAATAGGAAAATATATAGAATAAAATAAAATAAAATATAAAATATAAAATATACTAATAAATTATAATATACTATAATAAGCAGTGAAGTGATAGTACCTTTATCTATAGCAACTAATTTCTATATAATTAATTAGTTATTTAACCCTTAATCATAGATATAATAATAATTTGCCAGTTGGTAGTGGTAGGAAAATGCATCTTAGTGGACTAAACAGTAATTCAGTAGTCAGTTATTTTATGATCAAAAACTGGACACCTGTTTGGAATTGTTTTTCAGCAATTAGTCAACATTTACTAAATTATGTTCTGATGTTAAGCAGAACCAGAAAGGCACCAGGCTAAGTTTACCATCAGTCAAAACTCAGTGGGTAGGTGCTGTGTGGTTTTTGCTTGTGTAGAAATTCTATTTGTTTATGTGGGAGCATATTTTGTATGAACTTCACTGCCTAGACCAAAAAAAAAAAAAAAAAAAAAGGCCTGCAATCAGATTTTTGTTGTACTGCCTTTAGCCTTGATTACTGCGTCTTATTGATTCACCAAACGGAGTTCAGTTAATTTGTCACCCACATCTTAAATCGATGACGAGACAATCAAACCACTCCATAAAGTCCAGTTCTCCAGCACATCCGAAAGTCTTTCAATAGGGTTAAGGTCAGGTCTCATGCTCCCGGAACCACTCTTTCACTATTTGAGCCCTTATTTTTTTTTTCTTTTTATCTTTTTTTATGTCCGTGACATCAGGGGAAATAAAAGTTCACTGATGGTCATTCAGTTCATTCAAGCTGTCAGCTGACTTCATTTAATTTCCACATAATTTTGCTGAGGCTCAACCTGACTGAAGAAACAATACAGAGGTAGTTATGCACTATAACCTGGAATAAATGAGGTACAAAAAATCTCAGAGTGCAGGACTTTTTTTTTGCCCGATCTTATGGGTGTTAGCAAGTTGGAGCAAAATTGACTGAAAAATACAAGATGGCGAAGGTGGCCACAAGGTGGAAGAGGATGTTCTGAGATGCTTCAAACGTCTTTCTACAGTAAGGGAGGCTCATTGCACACTTTAAACAGCTTGATTTTATTTACCAAGTTACAGTGTATAGTAATTTGTCTATAGGGTTTTTTATTTTAAAATAAATATTTTAATATCTTACTCTTTTCCGTTCAAGCTTGTTGACAGATTCTGAATGTCGCAGTCAAACCTGCAGCCATTTGACATTGAGATGCTGGAGTTGGTTCAAAACACTCTTTAGTAAAATGGTGTTACAGTCTGCCCGTGTTTGTTTAGCTCAGCCAATCTATTCATCACATATTTTTTTTCCATCTGGGTCAGGACGGAAAACCGAACACCGAAACTAACAACATGCTTTGATGTTTTGCCACAACCTGCTGTAATACACCTTCGAGGCATGAGCACTTGAACCACTACTTAAGCTATTAATAAATTTAAGGTATTCAGAATGCATAGACTGAAATCCTCGTGCTCGCTGTGTTTGCGTTTGCACAGGAAATAGTAGCATGCTAATGAATGTCAAAGCAGAATGCGTTCCCCTTCTTTCGTCACACACAAAATGTCGGGACTTCTCAAAACTGATTCATAGTGCAAAATTTATAATTAGCGATATTTATGCCGTAATATTTTGAATTAAAAGAAAGCACGTAATGTTTTTATGGGCACGAGGTGCTATCTTGACACGGGTACTTAAATTTTGACAGAATTCCATTTTTCCGTCCAGGAACTAACACCCATGCCCAATCTGTGTATTAGTATCTCATTCATTCATCCATTCATTTTATGAACCGCTTAATCCTAATTAGGGTTGCGGGGAGGCTGGCGCCCATCTCACCCAACTCTGGGCGAGGGCAAAGTACACCCTGGACAGCTCGCCAGGCCATCGCAGGGCTAGTATCTCACAATGCCCTAATATATAGTGGGTGTCAAACACATTCTTTGGCCACCTGCCCCATTTCCCCCATTCGCTCTTAAGCAGGGAAAAGATGTTAAATACCAAATGCTTCTCTAACACTGACACAGTGCAAGTGGATGGGTTGTATCACTGTGTGGGTTGCCCACACAGTAATTACTCCACGCCTCACCCTTCTGACACATGATCACTATGCAGCCATAAAGCACTGTAATTACAGCTAACACACATGCACACACACACCAGCGCTTCCAGGCACACACACACACACACCAGCAATCTGCCTATAGTGTAATTACAGACAGCCTTTCCTCCAAGCCGGCCAAAACGAGAGCTAATCAGCCAGCTAGCAGGTGTGAAGTATCATGTTTTAGTTCAGTGAAGCTCACCTGCATTTGTCCTCAATGGAGATCAGAGGAGAGCATGTATTGGAGAGATAGAGAAACACAGCACCTGCAGCAAAATAAAGTAAAGAAGAAGTAACTACATACACATGGGAGGAGAACGACATGCTAGTCCCATCTGTGTAAGGAATCTCAAATTTAATACTCAAATTTAAGTTCAGCTAATGCCACCTCTGTTTATTATATAGTTTAATATATATATATATATATATATATATATATATATATATATATATATATATATATATAAAATTATATTATTTAATATCGTCTTGTGTGACTTCTGGTCTAGTAAATCAGCAATGTTTAGGCATCAAACAGGAAATCAAATTCATACAGAAAATTATTTGATTTTATTGACAGTGAAAAATACAAAATTGTCTGAATGATGGAGCTGGAAATAAAGGGCAATGTAAGAAAGGCGGTTGTGATTATATAAGTAAAGGATTATAGTAGCTTTGTGTGGTCAACAGACAGTCTATCTGGTCAGTATTTTTTCAACCAGAGCTAAGAAATTTAAAATTTAGGAGTTACTTAGTGAGAATCTATAAATTCCCAAATGAAATGGTAAATTGTTTATTTGTCAATACAAGCTGGGAAAGTTAATATAAAAAGTGAAAAGGGGATTCTTAATGTAACTGTGGTATAACCATTAAGAGATTACTTACAGAGGGTTGAGTGAGTGCATTTGTTTCTTGATCCCATCTGCAGTGGTGATGATAAACTGTCCTTGTTATTATGATGTGATGTTTGTAAAAACAGTTTAACCATTTTATGCGTGTCAAGTTTTCATTATTTAGCACAAATTTTTAAGCATACCATGATACATTTCTGCAAAAAAAAAAAAAAATTAAAAAACAAATCAAAACAGTGTGTCTTGATTTCTCACATCATTTTTTATTGTAAAATTTCTTGAAAATAACTCATTACCATATCTTCATATATATATATAAATATATATATAAATATATAAATATATATATATATATATACACACAGTGGTGCTTGAAAGTTGAACCATTCATTCATTCATTCATTTTCTGAAGCGCTTAATCCTAATTAGGGTCGCGGGGAGGCTGGCGCCCATCTTAGCCGACTCTGGGCGAGGGCAGAGAGACACCGTGGACAGCTCACCAGGCCATCACAGGGCCAACAGTCAAACAACCATTCGCATTCACACTCACACCTAGGGGTGATTTGGAACAGCCAATTAGCCGACTGTGCATGTTTTTGGACCGTGGGAGAAAACCGGAGTACCCGGAGGAAACCCACGCAAGCACTGGGAGAACAGGCAAAAGTTGAACCATTAAGGATTTTATACATTTCTGACCTAAAACGTCATCAGATTTTCACACAAGTCTTATAAAGAGAACCCAGTTAAATAAATAAGACAAAAATATTTTACTTGGCCATTTATTTATTGAGAAAAATGATCCAACATTACATATCACTCAGTGGTAAAAGTTTGTGAACCTCTAGGATTAGCAGGTAATTTGGACAAGGATTTATCAAAGTGCCAACTCATGTCTGTGGAAGTATATCATGGCACCAACAAATGAGACTTATCTTTATTTTCAAGCACTTTTCCAAACCATACATGTTTTTACAAATGACCCATGCATGTATTATAAAATCATCACTGTTTTCTGAAACGAATAATCCTTATTAGGGTCGCGGGGAGGCTGCCTTTGACCCTGGTGTAACACCATGTACACAATCTCTGGCCATTCTGAATAACTGAAAGCGAATTTAAAGAATGTGTCAGCCTTAGGGTCAACCTTGGTATAACATTCAAATCAAATGAGATCATATTCTATGGTGCATCAAACAGGGCTTCAACACATTTCAATATTTTTTTTAGCAACGGATGACTTCTATATCTAAATTCTATATTTATTAGTTATAAGTTATGTGTTTATGAGCACCTTTTTTTTATTTACTCTGTCTTAAGAGGGATGTGTTTAATACTAATTAATGCATTATGATTAATCGATAAGGAGTTTTGGAACTAATCACACAAATTCGAGAGACAAATCCCCCTCTCATTGTATTCCCTCTGAAAATGATACCTCCATAAAATACAATATGTTGTAATAATGAGGCAAGTTTTAACTTGGATGACATTTGAAACCATAAACTTTCTTCAGGAATTGCAATCAACAACTGGAAAACCATGAAATACTAACTCACTCAGCAAGTGAACTGCTGAATTGTGTTAGCCACACAATAGACTAGTGACCTGTCCCGATGTACCCCGCCTCTCACCCAAAGTCAGTTGGACACATCAGTAGTATGTACAGTAAACATTATTGAATGTAAAATAATACTATGTGTGGCGGCACGGTGGCGCAGTGGTTAGCACGTCCGCCTCGCAGCAAGAAGGTCCTGGGTTTGATTCCCAGCTCGGGTGGTTCTGTGTGGAGTTTGCATGTTCTCCCAGTGCTTGCGTGGGTTTCCTCTGGGTACTCCGGTTTCCTCCCACAGTCCAAAAACATGCACGGTAGGCTAATTGGCTCTTCCAAATCACCCCTAGGTGTGAGTGTGAGTGTGAATGGTTGTTTGACTGTTGGCCCTGCGATGGCCTGGTGAGCTGTCCAGGGTGTACTCTGCCCTCCCTCAGAGTCGGCTGAGATGGGCGCCAGCCCCCCCGCGACCCTAATTAGGATTAAGCGCTTCAGAAAATGAATGAATAATCCTAAGTGTGTAAATGTTATACCTGTGTATAAATGCATACTTTATTGTAGGTATGCAGTACTGGGCAGTAGTTGTTTGCAATGAAGGCTATTAGACTCATGTTCGCAAAGTTGTGTTATATGATGGAACCACCAGGCTGCCAGCGTTGGGCCCTTAGCCTTTGTCTACTCAGCCTAGTGGTAATTTTTTTTTTTTAAAAAGTGACTGCCTAATAAAAAGATTAAGTGTTAGTCTAAGACCTGTCCACACTACATCATCAGCACCAATCTGAACTAATCTTTGGGCACATCATATGTCTATTCCCTGGTAAACATCAGGCTCAAAACCAGTTCACCAGGCCAAGACCTGCTCCTGAGGTGATTTGGACAAGACTGATTGTGCGAGACTGACCATGTGTTGGCAGTGCAGACAGGAGAATAGAACTGAAGTGAATTTATCGAGTATGCACATGTGCAAAGTGTGTAAACAAGCAGCAAGGTTTATTAGTCTTTTAAACATTAGGTAAAGGATAAACCATGCGGTTAGTGCACTCGCACCACAGAGTTTTGCCAAAAATGAATCATGTCAGTGAACAGAGATGGATAATAGCACAACTTCAGGTATGTCCTAACATGTTGTTGACTAGATCAATATGCAGGCTGCTGAGGTGTGCTACCTTATGATGGTATGAGTGAACCACTTGCCAGACTATACACATACACAACCATTTACACTCAAACCCACACCTAGGGGCAATTTGGAACAGACAATTAGCCTAACCCGGAGGAGAACCACACAAGCACAGGGAGAACATGCAAACTCCACACAGATTCGCCAGCGTCCTCGAACCCAGGACCTTCTTGCTGTGAGGTAGACATGCTAAGTAGTATATCTTAAGGCTAAGTAGATCTCTCTAAGAAGAACTGTTCTGGCCATATTTGGACCTCTATTAGGTTGAGTAAGCTTTATGGTTCCTAGAAAAGATACATGACTGTTACAAGAGCCACATGTTGGTTTGGTAGTCAGATGTCCACATATATTTGGTCATGGGGTTGATGCACTTGTTTTGCATAATCGCAAATGCATTAAGCTGCTTTGTGCACGTTGCAATCCTGCCACTCTCTCTTCTGTTTTTTTTCTTCATTTAAAGTAACACAGCTAAACTTGATAAAACTAGCATGCCAACCGCCTTTCCAATAAATATACTGTTTCGCATTTAGTGAGCACCTGTTCAGGTCCAGTTTTACTATGAATGTACAAATTTTACATGTGATCTTAGAAAAAAAATTTGCTGGATGGAAATGAGTCCTAGAACTGATCTTCTCAAAACCAAGCTCTCCAGAACTCTTTTGAATCAAACTAGATGTGGACAGGGACCTAGTTCATATATAAAATGTGCCACAGTAACATCTTTTCATACTATCTGTTCACCATAAAAACACTAAAACTTGTGCAAAAAAAAAAAAAAACACACACACACACACACACAAACACAAAAAGACTTATTGGCTCACACATCTTATAGGTGAGGAACTAAAACACTGATTAAAGTAACAACTACTGTCCCATGATTCATGTTATAAAAATGCTCCAAAAATGTGGAGTGAATTTTCATGTACATGGAACAGATGACAATCAACTGTTAGAACATAATAAAATGTAATGGCCAATCATGTTTCAGTATGCAAATTCAAGCCATGCAAAATAGCCACATTTCCAATTTGCATATACATGCAATATGAATCTGAATTGTTGACAGTGCTTTTATGTTATCCAATATACCCCCCCCAAAAAAAAACAAACAAACAAACAAACAAAAAAAACATTAGTGAGTATAAACACTAACAAGTGGTAACAAGTCTTGTATGACTAACAAATAGAGCTCTATAGAAATACATTGTAAGAACCATGTTGTAAGTCTTGCAGTCCTAACCGTGGTCTCTTTTCTATCGCTTTGCTTCTCTTTTCAGTTACTGTGAAACAGCCTACTTCCTCTTTCCACCAGCTTCATATACAACAGCCAATTTCATGCAAAGTACCTCCTCGCCCAGCTGGAGCTAAGGGCATACTGAGTAAAAATGTTGTTGCGATAGCTGGTCATTGTAAATAATTACTATTAGAAAATGTTTAAGTATCTTTGTGAGCATCTCCGCAATGGCAAGGAGGTGTTCCCAGTATGGAGTGGTTATCGCCTACCAAGAATGCTCCAAGAAACGGCTATAGCAGAACCAGCAACAGGGTTGTGGACACCCAAGGCTCAGTGATGGAGGTCTAGAAGTCTAGATGGAAGTCAGCGAGTCCACTTCCACAGAAGAGCTACTGTAGCACAAATTGCTGAGAAAGTTAACACTGTCTGTTTAGAAGGCTGTCACAACACAGTTTACACGACGTTGTGTCAGTCTGACTAAAGCTGTCAATTTAGTTGGACTTACAGTCAGATATTTCAATTGGTAGTCAAGCTTCTCTTATATCTCTTATCTTATCGGTGCTGATTGTGTTTGGGTGGTGTCCGCACTCCTGTACTCAGTCTTCAGACATCTGCTAATACAGCCCATGATGGTAGAGTCTTCAGAGAACTTCTGTAGGTGGCAGGTCTGTGAGCAGTACCTGAAGTCTGATGTATAGCGTGTGAACAGAAAAGGAGACAGGACCGTCCCCTGAGGGACCTCATAGTTCTTGCCACAATGTGTGAGACAGTGTTCTGCAGGATCACATACTGTGTCCGACCTGTTAGATAGTAGCATATCCAGGTGACCGGTGGAGCTTCCACCTGTATGTCCAATAGCTAACTGCTGAGCAGGTCAGGTTGGATGGAATTAAAAGCACTGGAAAAGTAAAACAAAACAAAACATGACTTTCACAATGCCACCTGCCTCCTTAATGTGAGTGTGAGCCCTGTTCAACGGGAAGTTGATAGCATTCTCCACTTCAATATGGGGCTGGGGTTAAGTAAAGATTGGACAGCTGAACAGAAGTAATTCAGGACCATCCTTTCAAATGACTTCATGACATTTGAAGTCAAAGCCACTGGCATGTAATTGCTATGCTTGTTTGGGTGTTTGTTATTAGGTATAGAAACAAAGCATGTAGTCTTTCACACAGAGGGGACAGTTATCAGGCTCAGGTTGGTTATGTGCAAAGGGTTCTGGGGCTTAGAATGTCACTTCCTTACCTGGATGTAGTCACCCGAAAATTACTCCTTACCTCCTCTGAAGTGATGGTGAAAGGAGACGCAGTAGGGCTGGGAGTTGGGCAAATGGGCAGCAGTGGAACAGCAAGCGGGCTGGCGGTAGTGAGGGGTAAAGGGGTTGTTTGGTGAGGTGGGGGCTGGAGGTTGGACAGAGACAAAGATGAGAGTCCTTTGGGGAAAGAATCACTGGAGATGCTGGGGGTAGCGTGGACAGAAACCACATCATCAAACCTGCTGAAAAACAAGTTTAAATGATTGGCCTCATTTAGGTCTCCTTTCATCACCTGATCAGTTTTTCCCTATGGCCAGTGATCGTTTTCATACCACTCTACACCTCGCTCATGTTGTTCTGAGTGTGTTTGCTCTCCACCTTCCTCCTGTAACCATTCATGCACTCTCAGAATTTCCCCTTCACTTCTATTTGTATCTTTTTCATCTCCTCCTTATCACCACTCCTGAAGGCAGCCTTCTTCCTGTTCAGTGGTGCCTGGATGTCCTTTGTGACCCAGGGTTTATTACTTGGATAGCAGTGTTCTTCTGTAGTGGGATTATACTGTCTGTGCAGAAATTAAGATAATCTGTGATAAAGTCTGTGAGTACGTCTATATCAGGGGTCTCCATCCTTGTTCCTGGAGCTATCTTTCTGAAAACTTTGGCTCTAACCCTTATCATATATATTACCTTCACACCTGACCATTTGATTGCCTTCAAGAGTTCTTCATCAGCAAAAAGGGGTGACTTAGATTCTGCTTGGAGATAAAAACCTGCAGGGGGCGGCACGGTGGTGTAGTGGTTAGTATGTTTGCTTCACAGTAAGAAAGTCCTGGGTTCGAGATCTTGGTGTCAGCGAGGGCATTTCTGTCTGGAATGTGGATGTTCTCCCCATGCTTGCATGAGTTTCCTCTGGGTGTTCTGGATTCCTTCCACAGTCCAAAGACATGCACATTAGGCTAACTGGCTTTTCCAAATTGCTTAGGTGGACCTGAGTCTTGAAGTCTTGCAGCCAAGGTTTTGCAGGAGAAATGTATGATTATGGCATGGGAAAACTCCCTTGTATAAATATGGACGTAGATTAAGTGCTGGCAGTTTGGACTGGAGACACGTTCCTTTACTGTAATGTGTCCAGGATTGTACCATTCGTTGTTCACATAGACCATGACTTTCCCTCCCTTCTTCTTTCCACTTTCACTGCAATTCCTGTCCTCCCACATCAAACGAAAGTCGACTAAACTTGCAATAGTGTCCAGTAAGTTCATGTGTAACCATGTTTCCGTAAAGTCCATAACAAAGACTTTCTCTGGTGAACTGGCTTTCACTCATTGAGAATCTTATTCACCAGCGATCTTATGTTCACCATGACGATAGAAGAAAGATAGAAGAAAGATATGATCTGTATCGCCTAGTTTATATTACCAGCAGTAAAAAGTAATCTTCACAGTCTCTGCATGCACATCTAGGTCCATATGGATCTTCATCAGCAGGAATGAGAGGGCTTTCAACATGAGAACTGTAGCCAGCATCAGCTCACCAGGACAGACCACAGGACTCAGAAAGCAAAAGGATCAGGATCACCGGCATCCCAGAAGAAGCATGTGTACCTCAGCAAAAACAGTTTTTGGGGGGAGAAAGAGAAAGAGAGAGAGAGAGAGAGAGAGAGAGAGGTATGCTCATAATAGTGTAATGGTAAAAGAAGAGTTTGTTAGTGCTGAGTGCAAGCAGGGACTCCAGCCTTGACTGACTAAGGCAGCATAACTAAAAAGAGAGAACCAGAAGGAAGGCACCCTCCAGCCCCTGTGACACTGGGCAATCCGCCACTACGTTGTAAGCCCACAGCATTGGCACTGCCTCCAATTAACTGCTATCTCACTATCACGCCAGGGTAAGCAAGGGCTATCTCAAGGCTATCAGAGGTCTGGGGCTTTAAGCTTTCATGGCATATATATCCCAGCAGTTTCCCATAATATGCTGCACAATAAGGAGCCCACAGTAGGATCAATTCCCGGACTTGGGGCATTTCTGCGTGGAGTTTGCATGTTCTCCCTGTACTCCGGTTTCCGCCAACAGTCCAAAAACATGCTCTTTAAGCTGATTCCAAATTGCTCCTAGGTGTGAGAGTGAGTGTAAATGAATGTATGTGTGTTGGCCCGGCAATGGCCTGGTGAGCTGCTCAGGGTGTACCCCGCCTTTGCCTAGAGTTGGCTGAGATGGGGGCCAGCTTCCCCACGACCATGATTAAGATTAAGTGGCTTAGAAAATGAATGAATAAATAAATAGAGTAAAGCCCACCTTTAAACTCGACAACGGCTTACCCACCAGTTGGCCTCGTCTGGTCCATGGCAAATTTCCCTGGGATTCACAGTCTTGAATTATCCACGAGAAGGCACAATCAAGCGCTGGAAGTGACAGTGGAATTGTAATGGCTTTGCCTGGCTTTGGCTCGATTAGTAGTTAATTAGTGTTCAGAACTCAGACTCATTTGTTAGGTCTAGGCTAAAGACATATTTTTTAAGCAAGAATTTTGTTAATAGATTATTATTATCTCTTTCTCATCTTTTTTGCTCTCCCCCCCTCTCTCCCCCACTAATCTCTTTCTCTCTCTCTCTCTCTCTCTCTCTCTCTCTCTCTCTCTCTCTCTCTACGTGTGCCGAGTTACATATAAGACTCCTGAGACACCAGCAATCCTGGCCGCTTCTGCTTTCTGGACCTCCCTGACCCATCCTGATGCCATGATTCTAGTTAAAATCCTCATCACTTAATTCCTGCTCAGGATGCACTTAGAAACCCTGAAGATGGCTTTGGACCGCAGTTGCTATAATAGCTTTAGGACTGTGAGAATTTTTGTCATGGTTGTCAAAAAAAAAAAAGATATAAATTTAACAATTACACTACTTGGCTATCCGCGACCCTAATTAGGATTAAGTGGTTCAGAAGATGACTGACTGACTGACTACTTGGCTAAAAAAATACACACTCAAATGGCCAACCCCAATCACCCGTCAGCCCTACCATTTCACCCTACCCAAATAAAGCTTTAAAAATCAATCATTTTCTGAGTGTGAATAGTTGTATGTGTGTTGGCCCTGAAATGGTCTGACGAGCTGTTCAGGGTGTACCCCGCCTTCACCCAGCCTCCAGCCTCTACCAGCCTCCCCCATGACCCTAATTAGCATTGAGCGGCTTAGAAAATGATTGAATGATTGAATAATTGTATGCACTTCCTTGACCATCCCAAAGACTTGGACTGGGGATCTGCTCAGGAATCTGTGGCGGCCAATTTATGTGTGAAAATTATTCCTCATGATTCTCTGAGTCACTCTTTCACCATTTGTGACAAAATGGCTCATGCAATCAGGAAAGAAGAAAAAAACAGTTGAAATAACCTGGTCATTTTTTATATTTAGGTAGTAAGCTGACTTTTATTGCCACATAACCTTACAGAGCCTCGACCTGATCAATTGAAGCAACCACACTGCCTGCATAAGCCGCTAGCATCAACCAGTGACAAATAGCTGACAATCTGAGTATCCCTCTGACAACGGTAAACCGAGTGATGTTTGAAGTTCGATAGTGAAGGTATGACCACCACGGATCCACGATCAGGTCGACCTGAACAATCAGAAGCGTTCGCCCCGTGAAGAGAGCAGTGGAGAAAAATCTCCGTTCCAAGGCCGCAGACATTGCAGAAGACATCCAAACCAGTTATTGTCATCAAATGGGCTGTTACAGCCGAGCTGCATGCCGCAAGCCTCTTCTTCGACCAGCAAATATTCATTCTGAAACAATCTATTTTCTCATGTCCGGTCTCTGTATTTCATGATGGTTGCTTAAGAAAAAGAGGATACTCACTGCATCAGTTAGGGTTAAAATAATTGTTTTCAGCTGAAACTGATTAATCAATGTAGTAATATTTGTACTTATGTAGTTCCTTATTTAAATCCAAATGGCAACTTTCTTTAAATTAAATTCAAATGGCAACTTTTTCTTGGATATCCCTTAAGAGTACCATAAAAATCTTGGGACCAGTTTACACCTACGAAACAAATAGGTCAATTAATAAACAAAATAAAAATAAAAGTGATGCATTACTTCATAACAATGATATGCCATAAAAATAAAATATATTGCAGCAAACTCCCAAATCATGTGGCTGAGACTGTGGTCTTAACACTTGCCCTGTGGTTGAATCAGACCCACAGTATTCTTTACACCATAACCAAAGCCCTGTAGTGAAGGATATTGGTTGACACGAGTGCATACACAACAAAAGTAGATAAAATATGTTGCTGGTTTAGAAACACTATGTGGAACATAGACACATTTCCTAAAATAATTGCACTAGAGATCTTGTTTTTTTATAAAAAAAAATAAAGTAAAATATTTAAAAACTGGTGTTTAGACAATATGATGTTAGATATGTCACAAGTTTTTTTTTTTCTTTTCTGAAGCGCTTAATCCTAATTAGGGTCACGGGGAGGCTAGCGCCCATCTCAGCCAACTCTGGGTGGGGGCAGAGTACACCCTGGACATCTCGTCAGGCCATCGCAGGGCAGAAACACGCTGCCGGCGTTGCAGCCTACTCTTTATGAAAGTCAGCAATGGTTCTTTTACATGCTTCTCACCACAGACAGTGAGAGACATGGCTGGCCTTTGATAACCCAGTTAGCTGCACTGGGGGGACAGCAGTGACAACCCAGTGACAGTGGGGCTTGAACCCCTGACCTTCGAATCAGTAATCCAGCACCGTACCGCCGGGCCACCAATGTCCCGTAAATTAAAACATGTGTGTGAAATATACATAATATATATTTTCAAGATACAGTATATGCATGGGGAAATTACTCCCTCTCCATATAAAAGCATCTTCATTCTGCTGGTTCTGTAGATCATTGTACGTAAACACTGACTCAGCAACTGATCACCTTCTGTAGTGCATCCTGGGAAAATGACAAATGAAAAAACGAAATGTATTTTGGAAAAAGCCATTTTCAGTGTTAAATTTTCAGTTAAAGCAGTCTAACATTTATTTGAGTGAATTGGGACTTTAGAAATATATCATTAATTTGCTTCTTTGCATTGAGTTCAGAGGCAAAGTGAGTCCTGAGTGTAGGCTGCCACCTGTGGGTATTACATGGAAGTGCACATTTTCCTCATTCGACTTCCATAGACAATTTGTAATATGTGGTGAATTCTTGAACCATTCTTATATTTGTCAATGGAACTGCTGATTTAAATGGCAGAGAACAGAGACCTTGAATTACTTCCAAGTCCAGAATGAATAGATTTTTCCCCCTCCTTTACTGATGTCATGAATGTTTGCATTCAAATAATAATAATAATAATAATAATAATAATAATAATAATAATAATAATAATAATAATAATTTAAGCTGCTGTGTTTATTTTTATTTAGGTTAATTTTTAATCCTTTTAACAAGGATACTCATTTTCCAAATAGCTTACATATCAGAGTACATTATCCTGGCTGTTGGCTGATGGTTAGAACACTACTGATAATTGTGTTGTGTCGTGCTGGAGCACAAACAAGCAATTAGCTCTTTCACACTGTGTGCACGTGTGAAAGAGCGAGAAGCTATGAAATGACTTTTCATATACTGACATTTACAAAAAAAATAACCAAAAAAAGAAAACAACGCCTAAGACTTGTGTTTAAACACGATAAAGAGCTGGAGAAGTAGCAAAGGGCAAATGTGAGGTAATGCAGTGTGATGCACTGACTCAGGGTATGAGGAGGAAATGTTTAATTCAGAACAATTGCATAATAGGAAATGCATGTAATGAACCAGAGGAACTAAGCGAATGGAAGGAATGTTCACATTAATTATTTTGGTCTGAAGCAAAAAGTATTTATTTAGGGCAACAAGTCAAAAGAATATGCCGTACATCAAGAGTCTTTACACATATAACAAACACAAAAATACCGTCCTGTGAACCATTTATGCAGTATTTCTCTGGTGCAAGATTAATAAAGGTTAAAGTGAGCTGATGCATTGGTAGATTTGTAGATTTAACCCAGAGGCTTGAGGTATGATGATGATGAACTTGATGTTGAGGTGCGGCACGGAGGCGCAGTGGTTAGCACGTCCGCCTCACAGCAAGAAGGCCCGAGTTCGATTACTGGGCTCGGGGTGTTTCTGTGTGGAGTTTTTGCATGTTCTTCCCATGCTTGCATGGGTTCACTCTGTGTAGTCCGGTTTTGTCCCACAGTCCAAAAATATGCACATTAGGCTTATTGGCTTTTCGAAATTGCACCCAGATGTGAGTGTAAGTGTGAGAAGAATGGTATTAAGTGTGTGTGTTGCTCTGAGATGGCCTGGTGAGCTGTCCAGGCTGAACCCTGCCCTTGCCCAGAGTCGGCTGAGATGGGCACCAGCCTCCCTGTGACCCTAACTAGGATTACGTGGCTTAGAAAATCAATTAATATATGAATATTATTTTGATATATTTCTATGAATCTGTGATATTTATAATACACTTTTCATGAAGATTACATTTTTCTCAGGACTGGTAGTTCAATATTTTTTCTACAAATAATCTCTCATACCTGCAGCAAGTTGCTAAATTAGATTTTCCCATAATACACCAAAAATTTATGCATCATTCTTCTGTTGGTAAAACCTCAATCTGCTGTTCACTTCTCAATTCACTTCTACATTTTGAGGGAGTGTTTTTTTTTTTAACTGACCACACAGACCAACACACACACACACACACACACACACACACACACACACACACACACACACACACACACACACACACACA
>JAOUQZ010000026.1:2727266-2744710 GCA_028564935.1 Neosilurus hyrtlii
CAAATGTACACTATAGTCCCTAAAGCCCTTTACAGCATTGGGGGTTGAATAATTTTGAACACAACTGTATATATATAAAGGCTATTCCATACAAGAAATTAGCAAGAAACTGAAGATCTTATATAACTGAGCAATAGGACAAGTAACAAGTATATCAGAGTCTCTAGTTTGAAAAACAGACACCTGACAGGTCCTCAACTGGCAGCTTCAATAAATACTACCCGCAAAACACCAGTTTTAACTTCAGCAGTGAAGAGGCGACTCTAAAAGTTGCAGAGAAAAGTCATATCTGAGAGCAGTCAGTAAAAAGAGAAGATTATGATGGGCAACAGAACATTTTCATTGAATCTGCAGATTTGTCAAAACTATAAATCTTATTCAAAGTAAAAACTGATGCACCACTTTGTTAAATAAAGTTAAACATGTTTCGTGTCTCTGTGTTGCACAAACATAAATTATACAAGAAAAATTAAATAAATAAAATGTATAATCTGTTAGACACTTAAAATAAGCATGGTGGGTTTCAAACCCAATCCTGCATGTTAAAGTAGTCTTTTAAACACCAGTACATGAACACTACACTGAGGAAACAGTGAATAATCTAGCATCATATCTTTTCACCAAAAAGCTCAGCTAGATCTATGTTAAAGTGTGCAAGTAACAAGTTAATATATATATATATATTCACATATGCTGTGTTGTGTGTGTGTGTGTGTGTGTGTGTGTGTGTGTGTGTGTGTGTGTGTGTGTATATACACACACACACACACACACACAAAACACAGCATATGTGAACCGTTTTGGCAAAATAATTCACATGATGAAAATGAATTTTGAGTTGACATTACCATAGAAAAGATTAAAGTATGAGCTTTTAGATGAGACATGACAAGAATCTCTAACCCATCTAGAAGTCAAGCACCCGAACTCTAAACATGATCATGTCTGGAACCTGTGAACCAAGAAATTTGCCTTGAATTAAGCAGGGTAGCCAAATGCCTCGTCATCTAATTAGCGACGCGCATGAATGGATGAACGAGATTCCCACTGTCCCTACCTACTATCTAGAGAAACCACAGCCAAGGGAACGGGCTTGGCAGAATCAGTGGGGAAAGACGACCCTGTTGAGCTTGACTCTAGTCTGGCACTGTGAAGAGACTTGAGGGGTGTAGAATAAGTGGGAGGCTCCGCTGGATTTTACTGCGAAATGCAAGGACTGATTGAACAATAATGGAAGCACTTCACAGTTAAAAATCACGGAATGTACATTTTTCTGGCTTTTGTTTTAACTCAGTCAGCCATGGTAGTTAAGTTTAAGACTCATTTAGGGGTATTTATACTTTGAATTTTGGTCTGCATTTTTTTTCCCGAAGAGTTGAAATGTTACATTTTCATAAACTAATGAAAACTTGATTCTGCAAAAAAATTTGTAAAACGGGTCCCATATGCTTTTATAGTCAGGTGGAGGATATATCTTTCAGAGGAAGGATCACTGTCTCCAGGGGGTTGTTTCATTGCGCATGAGGCTTATTATTGTCTTAAAGGATTTGAGCAAATTATCTCGTCTGCTAGTTTCATTTCACTTCAATTCAAAACGACATTGTCCTTGACAGTCTTTAAACATTTGATCTACTCAGAGTAGATGGCAGGCTGATGTTCCTGGTAATGCTCCAGCATATCATGAGTGATGTTACATCACGTTATCTTATCATTGCCATATTTATGATTAGGTAAAATGACATATCCTATTCAGGTTTTAAGACAAGGCACTGCCATTTTTGTCCAGGAGGCTTGATACTTGGTTTAAGGTTTGATTTGCATTTCCGTCTGAAGATTTCATAACCAGGGTTGATACAGTTTACGAAAATTATGACTGCACCCAAATTCTACCTGAAATAAAATTTAAAGTCAGGTAAAAAAAAAAATCATAAAGAAAAATTAATATTGCCACACACTCTAATATGAAAAAGGTAAATTTTAACTTTGTTTGAATTTTCATTACGTTTTGCCCTTGATCTGCACTGTGGTTGCTATATCACTGTGAAGATGAAGATTAAAGAGTAAAGGACTACTTCCAGGAGGTTGCAGTAATGTGCAGGAGAGTAAAAACAGCTGGATGAATCTTCCGCACGAAAAAATATGCACCTTTCTAAAAATGTAACTACACGCTACAACAGCAGCAACAGGTCCACTTGCTAAGATCGCATTTCCTCCGACATTTTTTTAGCTGCTTCATCTTGTACCACAATGGTATTCTGTTAAGGGCAAAGCCTTTAATTTCTTAGTTTAATCCTGCATTTAATTTTGTGGAATGTTTCAGTATTTAAATTGCTTACACTCATACTGCTGAATATATGAGTTTAAAAAATGTTTTCGTATTTCAGTAAACTTTTTTTTAAACAACATTTTGTCCATGTTATTTTCTTTTTATTATTTTGACAATGAAATGAAGCTCACATCGTTCTACTTCTGTGTATAAAAGCAATACCTTCTAGAGTGTATCATGCAACAGTGCATCCTAACAGAGACACAAATCTTATTTGCAAGTATAAATGGTTCTACTCAAAACACTGAAACTAAATAAAAACTAAACTAAAACCAAGTTGAGGCTAGCTGCTACTGACAGTTTCTAGTGAATTCTTTATCCTATAACTTAAAACTGTTATTGCGTTGGAAGTTACACAAGTTAACGTGCGTCTTTTCATTGCTGCAAATTAATTCCGATGGTGTGGTGCTCATATAGTGGTTTTGACGACTGCAAAGTCATGAAAATATGCTTATGTTCCTGAAAGGACAAAGTATGAGCACCATTGTGCAAGTGCTGCAGAGCTACTTCTCAGCTTTGCTATAGAAACACACTGGAAGAATACATTTCGGATGAAGCCAGGAATCAAACTTGATCTGTCTATCGAATGTACAGAGACACTGTAAAAGTTTCATGCTGGTATGTGACTTATTCCCTGTGACTCATTCTCCCGTTTCACAACCTGCTGATCAGTCACAGGAGCACGTTCAGTGAGAGACTGATACCACCTTAATGCTCCACTGAACGGCAAAGGAAATCATTCCTACCTGTGGCGATTAAACTGTACAACTCCTCCATATAGCAACAACTACATTTATATTCTACTATTTATCCTATTAATAATACTGATATATATAGTAGTATGATATATATACGCAGTGGTTAGCACGTTCGCCTCACAGCAAGAAGGTCCTGGGTTCAATTCCCAGCTCGGGCATTTCTGTGTGGAGTTTGCATGTTCTTCCTGCGCTTGCGTGGGTTTACTCCGGGTACTCCGGTTTCCTCCCACAGTCCAAAAACATGCACAGTAGGCTTATTGGCTGTTCCAAATCACCCCTAGATGTGAGTGTGAGTGCGAATGGTTGTGTGACTGTTGGCCCTGTGATGGCCTGGCTAGCTGTCCAGGGTGTACCCCGCCCTCGCCCAGAGTTGGCTGAGATGGGCGCCAGCCTTCCCGCGACCCAAATTAGGATTAAGTGGTTCAGAAAATGAATGAATAAATGAATGAAATAAGCACCAAATAAAATCTCAATAAAGAGATATTGATAGTGGGGCTTGAACCCCCGACCCTCGGGAGCAGTGATCCAGCACCCTACCACGAGGCTACCACTACCCCCATGAAAATCAATCAATCTTAAACAAAAATAATAAAATTATTGAAATAATATTTAAATTATTTAAATGTAAATAAATATAAAAAAACTTTCACAACTGCAAATACTCAAAATATGGGCAAAAATAGTGTAGAGCCGACACTTAATAGGTTGGTTGTTTGCATCTACAATGTTGTCAACTCAGGTACAGTAAGATAACGATAAACTGACCTGAAAATGACTGCTACAAGTTATGAATAAGTGATAGTTCTGAATTATGTGACAGTTTTGTCACATAATTTAGATATTAACCTTTTATACAGGACCAACAACAGAGTACACTTAAGAACACTTAATCATCCTGATCCCTTTAATACCAGACAGCGGATAAGAGTTACATGCTCTTTGATGTGAACTCTAGCAAGAAAAGTTTTAAAACTACTGAAGAAATTAATATTTTGTATTATCTTTAACTTCACAATTCATGGATTAATAGAAATATAATAGGCTGTCTGTGATGTGGCAATCCACTTTTTATATACTGAATCCTACCCTTATCCTTGGTCTCCAGGGCTGCAACTGGACGTAAACTAAAGGATCAAGTACTCAGTATGATGTATTGCTGTTTGGTTTGCTAGCTACATAAGCAGTTATCTTACATAAGCACTATTAACATAAATATGACTGGATTCTCTTTATAATTCTGCCTTCAGGATGCAGACATTCTTAGCCGGAGTAAACAATAAAACCAGGGCTGTAAATAATGCTTGCTCGACCTCATTAGTGGATATACATGAACCCATCCACAAAAAGGCAAATCACAAAGACAAATTTCTGTTAAAGTACTGTCATCAGCTGCTGCCAGTAATGCCTTTTTCTACTTATTCTTGTTCGGTTGTTTGATCATGTTGGATAAAACATATTTCTTTTAGTGGAAAGTGGTCTTTTTACACCCGAGCCTAGTGACTAACCACAGCCAGAGTTTATCCCGGTTTCTGTAGAGTGAAGCAGCTTTTAGTTTAACTTTTCCTGGATGGGACGCTAGGCCATCGCAGGTTAACTTTTCAGTATTTTGAGTACTGGTAAGACCTTGCGCAGGGTCTTAGCATGGTGGCAGTCAAACAGGGATTCAAACCCACAACCTCTTGATTATGAGCCCAGCACCCTAATCATTGCACCACCGGCCCCACAATGATAATGTTAGATACCACCAAAAACTATTTTAATCAGCATGGTAAAGTCCGTGCTGTTAAAAATGCATGACCTTTGAGTGGAAGACTGTAAAGATGAGTTTTTCTTTCAATATTTCAATTTCCAATAAACACATTTCTCAACAATGCACTCATCTGATGGAATCAGGCTTAAATGTCAAAAACAAATGTAAAATTCCCAAAAGAAAAGGGAAGCAAACAGGACAGTTCTGTAACCCACTAAATCAATTATAATACTAATTACTTTCCCTAATTTTGTTTTTCAGAGGATAAGGTCAACTTTTTATTCCTAATGACTGATGGTTGACATTCAGTCACTCATGTATCCGGTCAGTCTATCATGTAGGACAGAGGTGACGAATCTTATCCGCACTTTCCAGCTGTTTAAATCACTGATCTTAAAATAAAGACTCAACTGGACATTAGTGCTTTAATTTTGAAGCCAGATGTCAGCCACCTTGGTGAGACCACCTTGTTATAAGACTTTAATATTGAGTAGCTCAAAAAGCAAGACAATTTTACTGTTTGAACTCAGAATGTCTTAAAGGCTACCTGTGGTTAGTTTGTTTACTAGCTTTTTAAAATGATCACATATATCAGCGGTTCAGTCACTACTACTACTACAAGTACTACCACTACTAGGCAAGCACAGTGACGTGTTGCCTTCTTCATAAAATAAGCTCTGTAGCGCTTACATTACACACACATTATGCTGCAAAGATCCAATACCGGTGCTCTTTAAATTCATATAACTTTACCAACAATTTCACTGCTACTTGTAATTAGGTGAGTGGGAAAAAAACCCTATTTTTTATACAATTTCCCCATCTTTTCATGCCATTCAATTATAACTGTCAACAGTAAGATGGCACCTGTCTGGCTTCAGTTTTTGCCATGTACATACAATAGGATGCTCTGAATCCACTCTTTGAGACCAGTTGTTTAAACAGGTGAAAGTTGTGGATCCTGTTTGGTTGGAATGAAAGGCCCCACCCACACTTGCCCTTTGAGGATAAGACTGGACATCCCTGATGTAGGGTATAAGAAATGCCAACTTTGCTCACCATCCTCTTAAATAGAAACACCTGTACATTCATGTCATGTCATGTCATGTCATTTTCTGAACCGCTTAATCCTAATTAGGGTCGCGGGGAGGCTGGGGCCCATCTCAGCTGACTCTGGGCGAGGGCAGAGTACACCCTGGACAGCTCGCCAGGCCATCGCAGGGCCCTGTACATTCTTGCAGTTATTTAATTAGCCAATTATGTGGCAGCAGCTGAAGGAAAAAATAATGCAGATACAGGTCAAGAGCTTAGTTAATATTAACAACAAACATCATAATGAAGGAAAAGTGTGACATCTGTGACTCTATGCTATGTATGTTTGTACCTGATGGGCTGGTTGGAGTATTTCAGAAACTGTTAATTCCTGGGAGTGTTGCGAAAAACAATAAGCATCATGTGAGTGACAGCTATGAGGGTGTGGAAAATGCCATGATTGATTCGAGCTGCTCAAATAATCAATCTATAGAACCATGTTGTGCAGAAAAGCATCTCATCGAATGCATGGGTTTGTTGCATTTTGTTGCAGTTCTGCCATATGACTTGAGTGATGAGATAATTGTATGAATATGATGTGGATAATGAGTATACAATATTAAGAGGAAATTACACTCAACACTTATACACAGAAAGGTTTGGAGGAAAACAAAACAAAAACAAACAAAACACCACTGAAGTGAGAGTGGTCAGTTCTGCTGGCCAATTCCGAGAGGTCAGAGGAGAGAGGTCAGTTTGAGACTGCAGTAACTCATATATTCTGTACAACCATACTGAGCAAAATAAATAAATAAATAAATACCATAAAAAAAGAAGGCAAAATGCATTTCTGAACACATAACATGTCAAACCAAGAGGCTGAGTTATAACAGCACAAGAATACATAGGGTTTTACACCTGTAAGCCAAGAAGAAGAATCTTGCTCTCTAAACATTGTTGCTAACTATATACCTTCGCATTTACCACAATTTAAACATTATTTAATGGCTACTTCCAGCATGAGAATGTGCCATGTCATAGAAACTGTCCCAAACGTTCCATGGTTACATGCTAGTCACCAATAGAGCACCACCGATGCAGTGAAATGAATGTGCAGTTGACAGAATCTGCAGCCAGCACATGATGCAATCATATCACCAAGAACCATATGTCTCAGAGGAATATATCTACATTAAATATATATATATATATATGTCATGTCATTTTCTGAACAACTTAATCCTAATTAGGGTCGCGGGGAGCCTGGCGCCCATCTCAGCCAACTCCGGGTGAGGGCAGAGTACACCCAGCAATCAGCAATGGTTCTTTTACATGCCTCCCACCATATACAGTGAGAGACATGGCCGGCATTTGATAACCCAGTTAGCTGCACTGGGGGGACAGCAGTGACAACCCGTCGATAGTGAGGCTTGAACCCCCGACCTTGGGATCAGTAATCCAGCACCTTACCACCAGGCCACCACTGCCCATGTTTCGATCTTTTTATTTGCAAATAATACATTAATATAATTTAATATATAATTTACTTTAATAAAATGTGCTAGTTTGGTGTGACAAGGTGAAGCTCTGAAAGGCCATTTCTGCCACTAAAGAAAAATAAAGTCAGATTGTTAATCAGAATTATGTAATGCCAAGTCATAATTATGAGTTTGTAGGTCAATTATGAGATGCTAAGTCATAAATACAAGTTAGTAAGGCATAATTCTGAATTCTGGGATTCTAATTGTGAGCTAGTAAGTCGTAATTATGACTTAGCATCTCATAATTATGACAGCGTCTAATAACTATGACTTAGCATCCCATAATTATGACTTAGCATGTTATATTTATGACTTAGTACCTTATTATGACTTAGCATTTCATAAATCTTACTTATGAACTCTTAATTTTGAATTAGCCTCCTGTAATTATGACTTACAATCCAACTGTTCTCTCTTTGGTGGTGGAAAAAGGCTTACGTAGGAAGCAGCCTGATTGGAAAAGCTATGGAAAAAAGAGAACGTACTGCTTTTTAATTAAACCATCACAGGGTATTTGGGCAAAACTGGATTTTGGGGATCTGGTTAACTTTAACAGGGTATACATGAGAATTTTCATATAAATAACAAGAAACAATAATGGACAGATTTTATGACGTACTGCGTCCCCTGTTTGGCAAAAAACCAGCGGGGGAAGAAATACACACACTTAATGATTTTTGTAGCAGCAAGGCATCTCATGTTACACTGCCGCCCCACCTACAGGATACTTATGGTAACGTCATACAATTCGATGGAACCTGATAGAAAATTATGCAATAATTTGAATATAAAATTCATAGACAGCCTTTATTGTAAATCAGTTAATTATTTAATTGCCCTAGCCAATTCTTATAGTTTAATAATTAAATGTTGTGGGTTTTTTTTTTTTTTTTTTTTTTTTTAGAAATTTAAATTAAAAATATATTTTTCTAATAATTATTTTTTCAGGAGTGTCAGGCTACTATTGGCTGAAAGCTGAAGAGCTGCCGAATCTGTCGTCAATGTTCTTATCTGGGGCAGACCATTCACTTGTGTGGCACCGCTGCGGTGAAATCAATGGTATCAACAGAGTCAGGACTAGAACGACATTGAGAACCTCCAGGAATAGAATAACATTATACAATACTGAGGGACTCCAGAAATATTCAAGACAGTGGGCCTCGGTTTATTTCCCTGATTGCATTAAGTTTAATGGTGTGTAATGGTTGAAATGAAATGAGAACAAATGAAGCATCTGTATTGAAAATCACACAAGTGCAACTAATTTGCAGCTTTCCCTGTTTTTGTGTAAATTGTTGTGATAAAAATGTCTGACAAAAATGATTGTTCTCCCTATTTTACAAATAGCATACAGTTACTTTTTAATGGAAATTGTAGTAAGCAAGTCAATAAGTAAAGTTTGTTCATATTGTGCTTATCACAGAAAAACAGCCAAAATGTGCTGTACAGCAAAATAAACAACAGATTTTATGAGAAGAACTTCTTTCTTGGCACATTCCGGCTTCTTAAGAAGTTTGGGTTAGGCATGATGCAGTGCCCCAGAGCAGACAGGGTGAAGGGCTCACTCAAGGGCTCGACAGTGGCAGCTTAGTAAGGCTGGGGCTTGAACTTCAACTTTCTGATCAATAACCCAGAACCTCTACAACCACTAAGCACCCACTGACCGACATATTTGTACACCTGTGCAAAAGATGTACTCACAGAAGGTTTGCTTAGTTCACCGGAGGCAGCTTTCCAATACGATAGGATATGTAAAGAAAAAAATTTCCTATGCTGTATTTGTACACAGCGGCACATTGGTTCAGTGAATAGCACTGGTGATTCATAGCGACGGAATCTTGGACCAGTGGCGACTGGTGGATTTTGCTCCAATTGGGGGCTATACCAAAATCCAAATATTCAGATACCATAATGCAGCAAGTCAATACTTTGTGTTAAATGAGAACTGATTGTTAATTCTTTCTCTGCTTCTGGCGGATTGTTGAATAGTAATGTCTGGCTAATCTGGTCCAAGCTTCTTGGCTCTCCGCTTAGCTTGCACTCTTCTTCTCTCGAACTTCTTTTTTACCATGACTCTGCACAGGTCACCAGAAATACAGAGCGTTTTTGGCAGATAGACCCACCTGTTCGACCCAACCCAGACCAGATGTTGTTGCTATATGGAGGAGTTGAACAGTTTAATGGCCTCAGGTAGGAATGATTTCCTGTGTCATTCAATGGAGCATTTAGGTGGCATCAGTCTCTCACTGAACGAAGCGGGTGGAAGGTATTGTTTGGTATTGTCTTTATTTTGAACAGCATCCGCCTCTCCGACACATTTTTCTCATGTGGGACATGGTGGGGCGCTGCCCAATCGCCCTCTATTAACCAGCCACAGGTTAAGGCTGACTGGGGCCCTGTACTTGCACCTGTATCCTCCTTGTACGCTGGATTTCTCAGACGATCGAAAGATATCTAAAGATATGCATATTAAATTGACTGGCTGCTCTAAATTGCCCAAAGTTGTGAATATGAGTGTAAATGGTTGCCCGTCTCTCACCCAATGTCAGCTCAGATTGGCTTCATCTTCCCGCACGACCCTGACTTTTGCATGAGATATATTTTATATGTAAGGGCACCATAAGAAAATCAATTAGCAATTTGACACTGGAGCTGAGAGGTGCAGGAAGGCTTGCATATTTGCTCCAGCTGACATAAAAAAAAATCTATTCGTGTCAGATGCCCAGATTTTCTTTAATTAGTTTTCTCAAGGATATTAAGCAAACGTTCATGTTCATATACCAGAATAATGTTCATCCTGTATGAATGCATCCTTGAAACATGGTATAAGTAAATGGGCTTTTTACACTGGCTCATCAGGCAGGAGCTTATCACCGGATTCATTAGCGTGAAGAGATTAAGAGTTCAACTCCTCCTGGTTGGGACGCTAGTTCCAGTATTTTTACTGGTACCCATTTATACTGCTGGGTGGACAGTGGTACACTTGTGGTTAAGACCTTGACCATGGGTTTTAGCACGTTGGGGGTCTAACGGGGATTCAAACCCACAACCTCCCAGTCATGAGCCCAGCACCCTAACCACTACACCACGGGCTCCACAGAAACATGTCGCAACGTAGCATGAAATGTGGATTAATATGTAAATATAGGACCAATTCATGAATCCGTCTCTCTTTGCTAATCCTCTCTTAGTTCTCATCATGGTCAGTGTTGAATGTGCTGCTGAATGCTTGCGTATATGTAGTATCTATAAATTGTGGGGCTGGAAAAACAAACAAAATAAATAAATAAAACCTTTAGTGTCTACAGAATATCCCACACTGGTCTGTATCTCATGTGTCTCATTGACCCTTTCCACAGCCACAGTGCATCATGGGAACCATTAAGGAAACCCGAGAACACCACAACCACAGAAGAAACACACAAACACAATCAAGCAGAGGGGATGGCTTACCAACACCCCTGATGTGAAGAGAGTGCTATAGTGAAGTAATGGTAGAAATACACAATATCGATTGCGTGAATTTTCCTCAAATGCTCTAAGTTTGGCTTGCAGACCAGTAAGAGAATGTTTATGAAAATTTGCGATTTTTAATTTTTTTATTTTTTGCAAAACACTGAAACTAAGGCTTCCAAAAAAATTTTGGGGGGGATTTTATTTGGGACTTAAAATCATATCTGGGCACTTTTACTTACCCATCTCCATTGAAGAAGCTGATTCAGTCGACCATATTAGCGGTCAGAGCATGCTGGTCAGGCAGTCAGTGGTTTGGGGAGCAACTACGGATCACTGACCGCAGCCTGCCATTGATCCTTCACTCAATTAGATTATTGTGGGCCCCAAATGGCAATGCCTGCAGAATCTCTGAGGCCTGCCGGAGGAAAGGCGAGAGGGGCATCAGACTCAGGCGGATGGAAGGCAGTGGAGATAGATGGATGTGAAAACGAGTGAGCGGAGTGACAGTCCAGGGACCGATTGATCTTCCCATCATTTCCCTTCCACTCTTCTACTCTGTGCTCTCCTCCCTCCTCACTCAACCTCTCTCCACATCCACCTCCCCCATTGCGTGCTGTCTCTCAGTGTACAAATACTGTTGAGCTCCACTGTATTGGATTTATGAGTTAATGGGGATGTCAAGACATAACAGATTGGGAAATGAGGAAGAGGAGAAGTGGTGGGGGAGTTCTGTCTTCTTTTTCTCGCTCTACTTCCCCTTCTTCATGCTTTCTCCTGCTTGGGATGCGAGGGGGAAAGTGTGTAGATACTGTATGTTTGAAAAGAAAGTGCATGCAAGGATTATAAATTCATTAAATGATGAAGCTGATGCTGGGATGCACTCTTTTGATGCTTTCTTTGGGGTGCTTGCTTGATTCATATTTTAATAATGATTCAAAACAAAATACAACATATACTGCAAACACATCCGATCTGCATATACTAAATTTTACAATATGACTTAATGAAGCAGGCAATCACAATTTTTTTTCTTCCTATATGCAGTTGTTTAGGGAAAAATGGTTTTACTATATTAAGATTAAATGATGATTTTTCAAATAGACAACATCAGCAGTAGGATTGTTATTTATTCAATGCATATAAATATCATAAAAACAGGATAACGGGTTTCTCTTCTTCATGACCATAAGAAGAGGCTCTGAGAGACCTGATGTCATGGACAGGGTCCTATTGATTCTTTTTCTGACTTAGCCATGCGGCTGCAGGCCATCTTTTCATCAGGAGAGGGGAGGCAGATCCTCTTTCACCCCCTCATCGATTGCATCGCAAACCATGCATGCACTTCTGCTATGCTAAGGCCTGGTTCCCTCAGTACCACATTTGATCAAGGCCAGGTATCTGACCCAAGTCCATTGGTAAGGTGTGTGGCTCTTGGTAAGGAGTTCTTTGGCTCCAAATACAGCATTCTAAAATTATGCCTAAAACTTAATGTCCAAGATTTACTAATGTTTTAATGTGCCTGGTGATGCAGAGAAGTAGCCTGGAACAAGTAAAACACAGTTTAATAATTACATTTGTTCACTTCCGGCCAGAACAGACTGAGTGACTCATGTCATCACTTCCAGCATTTGGTACATTCCCTTTCCGTAAGAAGGTAGTCGTTTGTATTTGTGTTTTCTGAAAATGTATTTTTGTTTTGCACTTCCCGGCCACCGTAATCCGTAACCTGCAGCTAATTGGCCAAACTCTCATGGGAGGGATGGATGGCATACGCTCACTTCCATCATGGGAGTCTGTGAGCTCATTCATACGAGGGGGTGGATAGCGCTTTCTAGCTTTTTAGTGTTAGGCCAACCCCAAATACACATGTGCAGCAGTTCGAAAAGAGGCAGGTGGAGGCATCGCATGTCAAACCTGTTAATACTCACAGTCAAAGTCTCAGGCTGGTCCGCAGACAGGACACAAACCGTCTGGGACTTTGGGGTGGAGAGAGATGCAAATGCGGTGGAGCGGAACGGTCTTCTGAGATGAACACAACATACACATAAAGGTTGGAGGGCAAACACAAAAGCACACAACGGTGAACAGGTAAGAAATAAATAGTCAGACTGGCTTAAATAGAGAGCAAGTAAATAGGACAGCTAATAGGCTGAAATTCAATTCAATTCAATTCACTTTTATTTGCATAGCGCTTTTTACAATCGACATTGTCACAAAGCAGCTTTACATAGTAAAATTAATTTAAGGAGGAATCTAAAAAATGTTCTACAACCCCTACACAACCCCCTACACATCCCTAATGAGCAAGCCAACGGCGACAGTGGCAAGGAAAAAGTCGACACAAGGAAGAAACCTCAAGAGGAACCAGGCTCAAGAGGGAAACCCATCCTCATTTGGGTGAAACCATAAAATATAAACCATATAAGAAAATTTTCATTACAGTCCAACATGTAGTCCGGTTGGTTCTACCACAACTGTAAGTCCTAGATAACTGCAGCAAGAGAGTTTATATCAGCAGCAATGAAAAGTCGTCTTCCCAGTCGCTGAGTGCAGATCTAAACCCATGTGGATCTTCATCAGCAGGAGCAAGGGGCTTCCAAGATGAGAACTCCAGCCAGCATCAGCACACCAGGACAGACCACAGGACTCACAAAGCAGAAGGATCAGGAGGATCAGGCTCACCGGCATCCAAGGCGTAGCATTTGTACCTCAGCAAAAACACAGAGAGAGAGAGAGAAGGGGGGGTTGTTAGGTATTCTTATAACAGGGTAATGGTAAAAGAAGAGTTTATTAGTGAAATGAGACCAAGGGAGAAATGAGAGATATTAACTGATACAGGTGCGCAGGTAGGGCGGCACGGTGGCGTAGTGGTTAGCACGTCCGCCTCACATGAAGAAGGCCTGGGTTCGATTCCCAGCTTAGTCGTTTCTGTGTTAAGTTTGCATGTTCTCCCCGTGCTTGCGTGGGTTTCCTCCGGGTACTCCGGTTTCCTCCCACCGTCCAAAAACATGCAATTGGCTAATTGGCTGTTCCAAATCGCCCCTAGGTGTGAGTGTGAGTGTGAACGGTTGTGTGTGTGTGTGTTGGCCCTGCGATGGCCTGGTGAGCTGTCCAGGGTGTACCCTGCTCTTGCCCAGAGTCGGTTGAGATGGGCGCCAGCCTCCCCGTGACCCTAATTAGGATTAAGCGGCTTAGAAAATGAATGAATGAATGCAAGGTGTGCAGGTAAGTACAGGAGAAATGGTGAACTGTAATCCCTGGCCAGAAGTCGAGGGAGCTGGATTGCTGGAGGCACGGCAGGGGTGGTGATGTGACACTTACTAATTAATAGATAGTGAAACAACAACAATTTAACTAATGGTGCTGCCCCCCACCACACACACACACAGTTGCCTTCATGTTTGTCGAGATCTTTAGTCTACGATATTTTGCCGTGAAGCAGTAAAACACATGTAGGATTTCTTTTACTTAGATGGTCCTGCCAGTCATTTATGTACTTGATGGTGTATTGTTTACTATACAAAAGATACATTTTCACTAATCATTTAACCATGATCAGTGGAGCCTGGAAACACCGAATGTGAAACAAGATGCCAGTCCATCACATATACAAGCATGCCTAGCAGCAATTTATAGTAGCCAATCACACTACTGGTATGTCACTCTCTGTTGATACCATTCATTCTGCGTGCAGATGCCTCTGTGTCATCAGACCCCATCAAGTCTGACGAGTCAGAGAGGTAATTTGTTTATATACTGCATCTGATCATTTATTTGCCTCCTGCCCTTGGAGCTGGTGAGTACCAGATAAAGTTGTTCAGTAAGTGTTTCCACAATCCTTTCACTCCCTACACATATTCCTCAATGACTTATACATTTTGCAGTTCACCGTGTTTTAATTGTATTTTTATATTGTATGCAAATGTATAAAGGCACCAGTAGCATTAAAGAGTATCAGTATTGGTCAACCTTACAGCATAATTTGTGATACAGAGGCTTATTTCAACACAAATGACCATAAAAAGCACAAAACTGGTAATTTTATCCTGTGGATTCCTAGCGGAGGCTAAAGCTATGCTTAGCAGGCATTTTTTTTTCTGGAAGTGACATCAGCACGCTGGGCGGAGTTGTCCAGTGAAAGTAAAACAAGCAGATCTATTCAGAGAGTGACATTCTAGATGATAATAAAATATGTTCAAGAAGCAACTATGGCAGTGATTTGGAGGAAATGGGTGTAAATGGTGACCTATTTGAACCAGAGAGGGAGGAGTATCTTGTGGCGACAGTGAGACGTCACACTGTAGCGACTCTGAGGACGAGAACGCGGCCAGAGACGAGCATGACGATTTGCCAACTCGTCTTTCCTGTCGTCAGTTGGTTTGGGAACAAAACGAAATATTTTCCCTGATTTCTGCACTTGTTGTATTGTTGCAGCTCAGCACCAGCCAATAATGTGTTCTGATGCACGGGGTCAGTGATGTAGCCCAGCCAATCCAACAAGTTTGCGTCACTAGGATGGAACAGCCATTGAGGAAGGCAACATATCTCTGAGCATGCCCAGTGACTGATGTTAACTGATGGTTTTAAAAAGCTAGTAACACTAATTCACCACAGGTACCCTTTAAGCTAGTTTTTCCACAGCAAACCTAAGTGCTGGATTCTGAGGAGCTACTTAAATACCATTGCTAGATGCAAAGCACTTAAAGAGCCTGGATTAAAACTCTTACATACTCACTTACACAAGCTTAGATCTAGATCAACTAATTTTACAGGTAATTAACTTGTAACTGTTAAACTCACAGTTGCCAATGTATATAAAACACATAGATGCCTATTTCAGGAAATATCAAATAAATAAAGAAAGAAAGAAAGAAAGAAAGAAAGCAAGCACGCAAGCCTGTGTGGGCCTTGACAATGTGTTCTCTTTTAAGTGCACAAGCTCTAATTTATCCTACGAAGAGTAAATATGCCATTCTTGAAAGAATTGGTCTACAATCGCATGTGGGCCAAAAAAAAAAAGGGGGGGGGGTATTTACAAACCTAAACTGAAAAAATAATAATCTTTAAAAGGATCTTACAACAACTGACAAGTATGACTCATGAGGCCTGTGCCACCATTCGCTTTTCACAGCTCAATGCTGCTAAAAAAAAATAGAAATGGGGAACTTCACTTCCTGTACACAGTCTTCTTGTATACAAAGATAAAGTCATGAAAAGATTTAAAGGTTTCTATCTGAAATTTAAACACATCCTGGTGGGCAACATTTTTCAAAATGCATTGGCTTGTTCGTTAATTTATTTATTTTATTTTTTATTTTTTTACCTGTAAAAAAATTATTATATTTACGCAATCTTCCACAACTGATTCAACCATCACAAACCTAACAACAAGCTTCTAACCAGAACCAGAGGTGACAGACATCTACAGGTTCAATACAGTATGCAGTAGGGCAAGTCCAGAGGTAACCAAGTGAAAAAATCTGCTCCATAATTGCATAGTTTGCAAGTTAGGTTTTTTCCTTCATTTTTTAATTAATTAATTGATTTATTTATTTTGCCTAGGAGCATACTGTCGTGCAAAATCTTAACGATGATTTGAGAAATGCACCAAAGCGACAAAGAAAAACTATATAACAACACTACTGGTTTCAAAATAATTTCTAACAACGTGTTTTAAGAAGTTGAAGGGTTATACGGAGCAATTTACATTGTTTTCGAGCTCCAAATTCAGTGTTACAGCAAAAGGCTGTGTCGCCCTTTGTTGTACTTCATCTGTGCTGTGTAATTAAGTTGACGAAAATAAGGCTTAGGATTCTTTTCGTACTTGATTTACAAAAAACTGTTTAACTGCACCATCAGGCAGGCACCAGAATGCACATTCCAAGGTCTATAAGGTCCCAGAATTCTGCAGTTATTGTTTTACCATCCTATGACCACATACACTGTAAAACCAAGCTATCTTTCACAGATGCTCTAATGATAACATTTTATTGCACCTAATGGAATCTTATCAAGTCCGTGGGTCTGTGTTCATGTATGTGCTGCCTTCAAATCCCTTGAGCCAGCGCTGCTTGAGGGGCAGCTTTACTGTATCAGAACTTATGCTGTTGAAAAATGAAATTATTTTTATGTTACAAACATTTTAGTGATTTATTTATTTATTTAGTATTCTTTATTTTGTGCTGAAAAAGGTTTGGAACTGTAGAATGATTTTGTACTGACTTATGTACAAGTCATAAAATAAAACTCTGTAGCAAAGTTTATACCAAAAAATTGTGTGCGAAAGACTGCAGTATTATAAAGATCTGTACACAGAAAAGTACATTATATACTGAGCAATATTCCATGCACTGTGTAAAAGGCTTTTTTAAAATATAATTATTGCACTAATTTAAAAAATATCTTAAACTTGTTTGAACTTGAAATTGCTTTATGATATTATGGCCAGTGAAAAAAGTACGTGTTTCCCAGCAGCCCTCTTTCTTGGTATATTGGTGTGGGTGCGTGTGTGTGTGTGTGTGTGTGTGTGTGTGTGTGTGTGTGTGTACACACACACACACACACACACACACACACACACA
>JAOUQZ010000026.1:2766963-2781493 GCA_028564935.1 Neosilurus hyrtlii
GCTGAGATGGGCGCCAGCCTCCCCGCGACCCTAAGTAGGAATAAGCGGTTCAGAAGATGAATGAATGAATGAATTTAATAAGGACTGGGAAACATAGGAACTGGGGAACATCAGGTCAGGGGAACATAGGGACTGGGGAACATCGGGTCTGGGGAACATCGGGTCTGGGGAACATAGGGACTGGGGAACATCGGGACTGGGGAACATAGGGACTGGGGAACATAGGAACTGGGGAACATCGGGTCTGGAGAACATAGGGACTGGGAAACATCAGGTCTGGGGAACATAGGAACTGGGAAACATCGGGTCTGGGGAACATAGGGACTGGGGAACATAGGGACTGGGGAACATCGGGACTGGGGAACATAGGGACTGGGGAACATAGGAACTGGGGAACATCGGGTCTGGGGAACATAGGGACTGGGAAACATCAGGTCTGGGGAACATAGGAACTGGGGAACATCGGGTTTGGTGAACATAGGGACTGGGGAACATAGGAACAGGGGAACATAGGAACTGGGGAATATTGGGTCTGGGGAACATAGGGACTGGGGAACATTGGGTCTGGGGAACATAGGGACTGGGGTTACATTGGGACTGGGGTTACATTGGGACTGGGGTACATTGGGACTGGGGAACATAGGAACTGGGTAACATCGGGTCTGTGGAACATAGGGTCTGTGGAACATAGGGTATGGGGAACATCGGGAGTGAGGAACATGGGACTGATCCCGGGTATACGGGCCATTTTTAGAAAAATTTACACAGTAATGGTAAAGACAGACAGAATTTTATGCAGTGAGTTGAAAACAATGACTTTACATCGAATGCACATAGATTGGTAGATAATATTTTTTCTGAATATAACTGACCAAAACTCTCACATAAAATCACAGGGAAATGACAAACCTTCAGTTTGGTCATTATTTCAACTTAAGGCATAAAAGGCGGTCTTTCTTCATAAAATGTCCAAGCTTCTGGCAGTCTCAACAGACTTCAGAATGATAAGCATTAAGTTCAGCACCAATATCGCCACCTACAGAGCTGTCGTCCTGAGTATCCTACTCTACTGCTGAGAATTCTGGACAACTTCCCATCACCACATTCAGCCCTTGGAGCAGTTTCAACAAAAATGCCTGAGAAAAAATCTGAAAATAAAAATGGCAGGATAAGATATTAAATCTGGAGGTCCTTTAGAAATGCAAACTGCCCAGCATTGAAAGTGGAATAGTCATAGAATCAGCTCCAATGAACAGCACGTGTTCTGTGCATCAAAGACACCCAGATACCCAAGATGCTGCTGTATGGTCAGCTAAAAGATGGCAAACAAATTGAAGAAAGAATAATGATGATGATAATAATAATAATAATAATAATAATAATAATAATAATAATAATAATAACCAGATTTTAGTATTCTTAACCTTAGGCAGCAATTGGACTGATTATTTTGCTTACTGCAACACACAGGCACCAAATTAACTATGTAATCAAATTTAAAGCATGTAGTTTAAATAACACCATGTATGTAACCAGGCATTAACCTGGAAAGCAAGTATCGACATAAGTGGAAAAAGTAACAGTTGAAGTTAAAATGTGATGATGACAACAAAATTATATATTTTTTTTTGGCAAATCAGAAAACTTTCCCTTCCCCATCACCAAACCATGCCAACGTAAGAACAGGTGAATTCTACATGGTGTATTTACTTTCTGTATGCTTATCGACTGTAATGTAAAAAAATGGTAATGTTAAAAATCACATCAGTCACCTCATGCTCTTTGCCAACTTTCTTCATCCATCTTTTCTTTTCATCTGTCTCTTTCTGTCACCACAATTAAACCAAGAAATTCACTTACCCATTTAAGTATTTTTATGGCAAATTAAGGACCCTTTGACACTATTTAGTGAGTGTAACTCATTTAGAGTAGTCGCTTGCAGAAGGCAGGAAAAAAATTCGAATAGGCAGAGTTCAGGGGGTGCTTTATTCCCACTGATCTAAATATAGGACCTAGGAATTTTAATAAAGAACAAGAAGGGATTAAACAATACCCATGTACATACTGGCACAAAAAACAAGCAAACAGATACACACATATCCAAGAATGAGTCATTATTCAAATATACAAGGGTAATGAATTACTAAATACTTGCAGGTCAAGTGGTGCCTTCCCAGCAACTGCCCTTCTAAACCTCCATTCATCCACTGCTGCGATTCTGTCTCCTCTGTTGTCTGCTCAGCCCAAATTCCGCATCTTTCTCTCCTGACATCAGAGAACCAGTCAAATAGAGACTGAAATTCCTTGTACCGTTAACCTCAGTGTAAACACACTGCAAATATCTCAACAAAATCTAACAATTTCAGATAATGAAAACAATCTGTTTTTTTTCCCCATTACATTTGCCCAGCTTGGCCATCGCATCAACCGACTATCCCTTTATTGTCTTGTATAAATATGTAAATTTGTCTCTGAAAGCCCCCATGCACAGTTTTTATCATTATTATATTTATATTTTTTTTTCTACATATAGCATGGAATTGATGCTACCCTGTACTAATGCATGCACATATAATTGTGCTCAGGATTTATGAATGTATGTGCATAGATCTATGAATCAAATAATATGTGGATTTGTCACTTCCCATTGTCTAGGTGGAGGAGGACAGTGGCCAGGAGACCCACTGTATAAGCAATGATAGGGCATTTCCTAATGTGTTTGCACAAGGGCCAAAGGAGAAAGAAGCTCTGACGCAGAAGGGCCCATTGCCTGCCGCCTTCTTTACAATGGAAGGCCCCAACACCAAACATAGTCCTAAATGTCACAAAGACGCCAGTCCATGATAAGGAGGAGGATTTTCCCAGATTGGCCACTGCCAAGGCCGGTCTCTACCCCACACCCAAACCTCACTTGGTTTAAAAGGCATAACCCGACCTGCACGATGACAGAGAAAGCCAAGTGACAGACATCACACACTCGACAAGCCTTCTCATTGTAGGGGTGCATTAGTGTAACAAGTGTGTGGTATCGCATCAAGAGAATATTTATACTAAAATACTCATTATTTTTATTTAATAATAAAAAAACAAGTCTTAGTTAAACTCTGTAGTATACAGTCATTCTGGTTATATAAGCCTGAGGAGCTAGACCTGCACTTGTAGTATCCCAGTCAAAGCCAAGATGCAGAAACTATGCATACTGAAATTGTCAGTAGTAGCAATGTTGTTTTTAGTTCCAGCTATGGATGCGGTACCAATACCTTCAGAATTACCAGACCGTCAACAGGCATCATTAAGAGGTAAATTTTCTGATTACTGTCAAATAATTCCCTCTTATAATAATAGTAACATGATTTGTTGGTGTTATTTGTGTTGGTGTTATTTGTGTTGTTGTTATTGTTGTTGTATATGAGGAAATTAAATCATAATTAGAATTTCAACAATTGATATTGTGAATGAAAGCAAACAAGCTATTTTCCAATGATCCCCATTCTCTGTGATAATTCTACTGTACTGTAAATTATTGAATTATTGAATTTAAAAAAATTATTGATTAATAATTGTGATGTATTTTTATTAAAGATAATGGCAGTAGTTTACAATTTCTTAAAAAAAACTCTAAATTATTAATAAAGGAAATGGAACAATAAGAAATAGCTTGAACAGGATATTTTATTAAAGTGATGCTTTTTATTACTGAACAGAACATTATATTCCAATAATTAAATCTTTCTATGTATTAATTCTGCCCAGTATACTATACAGTAATGGAATTAGCAGTTTCCAATTAAGAAACTTTTACTAAAATAATTTTCATTTTAAACAGTTTCTATATATCTATCTATCTATCTATCTATCTATCTATCTATCTATCTATCTATCTATCTATCTATCTATCTATTTATTTGATTAAAAAAAACATGCTCAAAACCTAGGAACACACTACAGACAACATAAAAAAATGACAAAAGGGTGATTCTATGTTAGATGCTGTGATTGTAATTGTGAGATTAGTTTAGTTCTGTTTGTTTTTATATTATGTTATAAAGATTTTTTGGAACTGCAAGGCTGCTGTTTTAGAGACAGCTGTTCAGAGTTTAATACATGTTAAATGTACATGTAAAACACTGCTCCTCTAGGGTGTTGTGAAGCAAAAAATTTAAATAAACAAGTACTTCTAAAAGGTTCTTGTTATTTATTCTTGTTTATTTATTCAAAAATCCCCTCAGCATATTGTGGGAAGTCACCTCAAGTTCCCAGTTTCAGTCAATTTACCTACATTTAACTGTAAAAGCTTTTGGGCTTGACAGTCACCTCATTTCTCTATTAAAAAAAGAAAAAGAAACAAAAATTGTGCCTCATTTGGGCTTAACATGAATTAAAAGAAGAGACCTTAATTTTTCCTGTTGAATCTGCTCAATTGTACATGTTTCAGCTTCCCATTAACAGGTGCATGATACTTGAACAAGCAGATTTTGTTATAAAGAAAAATAAAAATGAGTATATGCTCATGTATATGCAAAGAACAGCATGAACATAGCAATGCATAATGTGTACAATGCCACCGAATTCAAAAGTACTCATGTTTAATCCTGTTTTAATCCAAAGGTGAAAAGAAGCCAACTGATCCATGGACGAGTGGCCCAGACAGCCATGATAGGACTGTATATTTTGATGGACAGGAAATGACAGTGTCTGTAAGACCATCAGGTAGTTTTGACAAAGCGATAAGCAGTGCACATTATCTGGACAAATTATTGGCAGCAACTAACATTCAAGACCAAACACTAAAGATCTTTTCACTTCCAGTTGATTCTGAAGAACTAGAAAACATAGTAGTAGCAACCAACGGTTTGGATGATCAGGTTAACCTAAGCTCTGTAACTGATGACCTCGAGATAGAGGATCGTGCACCAGTGGAAGTTAGTGGTGTTCACAAACCATTGACACTAATACCAGTGACTGTAACTCCAAATAGACAAAGCAAGACTTTGTTGGAGACCAAAGGTGAAGTAATAAATTCAGGCAGCCATGAAACAGACAGACGAGAAAAGATTCTGCAAATGCTGAGTGCTCTTGAGGGGATTCATAGGACACTGAACAGTGCACTGAACAGCCGTCTCAACATTATAAAAAGAGGTAAGAGAGAAACTATTACTGTTTTGAGTCATATTTAGTGATTTAATTATTTCTTGTAAAAATGAAAAATGGGAATATATATATATATATATATATGTATGTAAAGTATATATATATATGTATGTAAAGTATGATGTACACTGTCCAGCAGTAACAGTATTCATACTATGAATGTATGTATCTATATATATCTGTTCTTAAAAAAAAATTCTAAAATCTTACTTATGCACTTTTCTGGCATTCACCATTATTTTATTATTCGGGATTTGTTTAACTACAAACAGAATCTGTGAGCATAAAAGAGGACTGTACATGTCGGTGCCAAAGTGATGTTGCAAAATCGCTACTATTTCCCTTCTTCTTTTTTTTTTACTTTAAAAAAAAAAAATTCAAAATCTTTCCAATTCATAATATGATGTCAGAGACTAAATTTTTTAAAATCAATTTTTACAGATTAGTTTCATAATGTTACAAAGCATCATGCAAATAAATACTACTTCATGGCATATCAATTACACAATGAAGTCGTATTTTCATTGGAAACAATGGCTTATTTAATAATTGATAAGGCTATTTACAGGGCGATTGACTGCCACAATGGCATTTCCACTCTTGATAGAATAAATTACAGCTCATATGATTTTTAGCCCATGTGGATTTTTTCATGGAGACTGACTTCTTCCAGCTACCAGGAGCTTTTATCACGCGGCTGTGCAACACTGTGAGCTGGCACTGGGGGCAGAAACTTTTTTTCTTATGTGATCTTATTTCAAATTTTATTAAAATATTAAATAATAATTGTATTAACATCATTTCAAATTAATTTAGCGGTTTAACCTCTAAATGATTTTGGTTCTTTTCTGCTTTCCTGGCACATGTGGTTGGTTAAGGTAACAACGTCTGTTGGACGATACATCCAAGTGGCACAAATAGTCCTGGTATTGGATCAGAATGCCCAGGCTCAAAACAAGCACAACACTCTACAACATATGTGCTTTTTTACGTGTTTTATCCATTTATCATGTAGATGAAGGTCCATGGGGAAATCAAAAAGGCTAAAACTTTCTGTGTGAGAATTTGAGCAGAACCCATAACACAATGAGTTGGCATTCTTGCAAAATATTACTGATTATTAGCACCAAAAGGCGGGTGTTCCTCTGCTTATGTCACCTCCGGTTCTTGCTAAAACGAGTATGCCAAAATAAAAGAAAACGACATGATAATGTAAGTGTGTTGCATTTTTAATACAGACATGCTGATATATCAAATGTATTCCTTTTATTCATTTAAATCCAATGATATAAAGTGTTGTTTTGGTGACAGCTGCTCTTTAAAGCTGTATTCTTCTTTAAATTGTTTATAAGTGATTAGAAATGGCCAATAGTGGCTAAGTGGTTTAAGCCACTTAACATGTATCCATTTATTCATTCATTTTCTAAACCGCTTGGTTAAACCCATCTCAGCTGACTCTGGGTGAGGGCCTAATATACACCCCGGACTGCTCGCAAGGCCATTGCAGGGAAGCCACGACAACACCAAGCTGCTACTGTTGAGCCCTTAAATAGTTGTATCATGCTCAGTAATATAAACAATTGAGAAACAAAAATGTAAGTAACTCTGGATAAAGGCATCCACTAAAAGCCACATATTTAAAGCTTGGTTAATTGGATCCACAGGTACTTGCAATGTAAAATATAATGTATTTTCCTCTTTTGATCTGTTTCAAGGTAATAGCAACAGTCGCAGTTCTGGAAAAAAGAGTAAAATGGTAGGTTGACTATACAAGATAAGGGTATATTCATTAATACAGATCCATGTGAAAAAAACTAATAAAAAATTCTAGTGTTGCTAATCAGCCACGGTGGTGTTTTTGCCATGATGGTAGGTCAAAGACGGCAACATGAAATCAACCACAGTGTCACCTGTAGTCAGCAAGGGGCTAGCTTCACCAAGGGCTAGCACTGACCAAGTGGATCCCAAGCTCCCGAACGGGAAGGCACTCAAAAAGTCTTCAACTCCCAAGAAAACGAACAAGAGAGGTGAGCTTCAATTACTGCACAATTACAAAAACTGCACAAGTATATATAATAAACAAGTACACCCATTAACAACTACCCTTATTGTCTTTTTTTTAACAGTTTGCTTCTGGAAATACTGCTCTCAGAATTAAGCCTTTCTCCCATTTCAATGCTTCAACATCACATTCTAACGGGACCCCATCAGAAAGCAAACATAAGACCACTTCTGACTGATACATCAGCAACATACATAATATGACTTACATAAAGACCTTGCATGACGTGTGCAGCCTCATTGTACGAAAGCCTGTTAATCCCCTTTTACAAGTGAATACAGTACGACGAATAAAGATTTACAAGCATGCAAAAAAAATAAATAAATAAAAATCTGTATAATAAACAGAACTTTATTTTTGTACACCTTGCCCTTGGTGATTATTGTTAAATATTATAGGAATCTGACAAGTCAAAAGTTTAAAGAGCTTGAGTACAAATGTCGTTTACTCGTGAGTGGAACTGCTTTTCTTCCCCTTCAGCCCTTTCACATTGTCCGAATGTTTGCTGAAGCTCGAGCCCAAATTCCCTACGTGAGGGTCTCTCTGGTGACAAAGTATATTTGGTAACCAATAAACCAACGCAGTTGATATTATGTCTTTAAAAGGTATTTGACTGTTCTGAGGGCTGCGAGAGGTGTAACCTCGGCAACCAATTAACAACTCCGTCCAAGTCAGTGGAACACAAGTGGAAGAGTGAGGAGAGATTGCACCCAACACATCTTTCAGCCTTTCTTCTTTTTGTCTTTCCACCCAATTCATTTTACTCATGTTTTTTTTTTCTTTTCTTTTTTTTAATGAGGAAAAACATCACAAGGAAAATCTTGTACTCTCACGTTATAAGAATGTCAGTGTAACAAAGACGGGGCCAAAACTGCATTCTGTTCTTTTAATGCAGGTTTAGATTTCAAAGCTCCATGACATCTTCAGGAATAACTTTAAAAATAATTACTTTCATACATGTCAGTGATACACAATACAGCATGCATAAATAGTAACAACAACAACAACAACAATAATAATAATAATAGATAAAAAGTTCAATTCCCAGCTTGGGCGTTTCTGTGAGGAGTTTGCATGTTCTCCCCGTGCTTGCGAGGGTTTGCTCCGGGTACTCTGGTTTCCTCCCACATCCAAAAACATGCGCAGTAGGCTAATTAGCTGTTCCAAATCGCCCATAGGTGTGAGAGTGAGTGTGAATGGCTGTGTGTGTGTTGCCCTGCGATGGCCTGGCGAGCTGTCCAGGGTGTGCTCAGAGTCGGCTGAGATGGGCGCCAGGCTCCCTGCAACCCTAATTAGGCTGAAAATGAATGAATGAATAGATAAAAAGAAGAAGAGGTAATAACAAATAATGATGAGTAATAAAGAAAGAAAAGGGACAAAGTAGGCCGTGTTTTTTTTTTTTCATACTGCGGGACACGGAGGTTGCCTTGACCGTGCCTGAGAGAAAGCTTGCAGTGTCACATTACCCCTCTTATAGGAATTACCCCTGGAATTGCCTAATTAGCTCTGAGCTCAACATACGTTGTGCTGTGACCCCAGACGTTCCTGGGGTCCATATTCCTCCCAATCCACCAGGCAATATCTCCGTCCTGTACGCGGCGCAAATCCAAGATGCATGCCACGGTGTACGCTTGAGTTTCTGAATAATAAAAAGTCATTTAGGTAGACACTGGAAAACCACAGGTGTATTCATCAAGCAAAAGGACAAAAACAGGTAATCATAATGGCCTGGCAGGGAGGTAAATGCCGTCCTAGATTCACCATCTGGCCAGATGTGGCTCAGATTGTTGTGCATGTGTATTTGTTAAAAAATACAAATTTTAATGGCCTGCTGCAGACACTCTAAATCTACTTTTAGGACTTGTGATGATGTTTGAGGTCACATTTATGCAGAAATGTATACAATTCTTAAGAGTTCACAAACTTCCCAGCACCACTGTCAATGACCTCTGGTGGACGTATGAGCTCCGCAGTGGTGTTCCAAGATGGCGGAAAAAAATCCACGAGTCACACAACATCGACCAATCAGAAATCTCCATTCCAGTTCAGGGGGCGACATGAGTGACTTCACTATTTCCATATAAGGAACAAGGGAGTATTTCGGATACAGCCCATGAAAGGCGTGAGCTCAAGCGAAAGAAGGCGGGACATGTCGTGATTGGACCACACGTTCTGTAGGGGCGGGACATGCTCTATATGCGGTAACATCCCGCGGTGAGGATGAAAACAGTGAGTTAGCAGAAGTCCAGATTCGGTTCCTACAGCTGGACCTTTATGAAGACCTGAAACGAAAGAACGAAAATGATTAACTGGCGGGTAAGAAATATTTCCCTCAGCTCGGTGTGTGAATCTTTAAAAGAGATGATTATTAACACGGATAAACAGGTAGAGAATTAGAGCCTAGAAGCGCTTCCACTGGAGGACAAACACAAAAATCTCTCTCTCTCTCTCTCTCTTTCTCTCTCTCTCTCTCTCTCTATGTATATCTCTCTCTCTAGCTCTCTCTCTCTATGTATATCTCTCTCTCTAGCTCTCTCTCTCTATGTATCTATCTCTCTATCTCTCTATATATATCTCTCTCTCTCTCTGTGTATCTATCTCTCTATCTCTCTCTCTCTCTGTGTATCTCTCTCTATCTCTCTCTCTCTCTATGTATCTATCTCTCTATCTCTCTCTATATATCTCTCTTTCTCTGTGTATCTCTCTCTCTCTCTCTCTCTATATATATATATATATATATCTCTATCTCTCTCTCTCTGTGTATCTCTCTCTATCTCTCTCTCTATATATCTCTCTCTCTATCTCTCTCTCTGTATCTCTCTCTATCTCTCTCTCTCTATGTATCTATCTCTCTCTATCTCTCTCTCTCTCTCTCTCTCTGTGTGTATCTCTCTCTATCTCTCTCTCTATGTATCTATCTCTCTCTATATATATATCTCTCTCTCTCTCTCTCTCTCTATATATATATATCTCTATCTCTCTGTCTCTCTCTCTCTCTCTGTCTGTCTCTTTCTCTGTCTATCTCTCTCTGTGTCTCTCTCTATATATATATATATCTCTCTCTCTCTCTCTCTATATCTCTCTCTCTCTCTCTCTCTCTCTCTCTCTCTCTCTCTCTCTCTATATATATATATATATATATAGAATGTGTGTGTAATAATTTTTTTTTTCATGATAAAATTTAATTCATAATATTTTATAATGGTAGGCCATTTTTGTTGAGCGAGCAATGAATTTTATAACTGTAACTTTTTTTGAGCCAAGCTGGTCTTTTCATTGCCTTCTCACACCGGTTGTTGTAACTGCATCATGTACATCTGCGCATGTGTACCTGCCTGTTGTAATTCACACCTAGCTGCTGTCTCGAATCCAGCAATCTACACACTGCGTGCACGTACAAATGTCTAGCGCTTGGAAGTGATGTCGACATGTAGCTGTCATGGTTATGCACGTTTGGGTTTGTGGAGTTTCTTGTGCGTAGGTGATATTTTTCCCATTTTGCCTCCCACAGGAGATCTCAGCTGGGTAGGCGTAATGTCACATATAATAGTGCTTGTAATGCCATACCCTGTAAGTGTGGTACAGAAAACTTCCCAAGTGCAATAAAAAATAAAAAAGCTCTGTGTCAGAAATTTTTGGATTGGCTAGGATAGTATAGACAAAGTGTCCCTCTTAACGTAGTCTCTTTTCTGTAAGTAACGGGAAAAAGTTTTATGATTAATTTACTAAAAGGAATGAAACTGATTCCATCTAGCAAATTGCACAAATTAATAAGCCCTTGAGCAAACCTGGAAACCACTGTCTATCAACCCTGGTAGAAAATCTGGGTTATCACAGATTGGGGTGAAATATAGACCTCTAATAATCTGCAATGAAATTGGTTTTATAAATTATTTCAGAAATGGCTGTTACATATATTCCTAGAAAAACAAAGTCTGCTGGGGACAATTTAAAAGGGAAAAGTGACAAAGTTTGAGGTATTTGTTTTAAACTACCCACAGGCATTTCTTCTGAGTTTATTTAGAATTTTTCCTGTGCGACATGTCAGACTCTCTCAGAGCAGTTATTAAGTCTCACTACAGTCTGTGAAGTTATAAAACTTTGTAAAATCTGCATAATAAAGGATGTAATGTAATAATCAACGAATTGGTGCACCATTGGCACCAGCTCGATTAAACACAACCTCTCTTCAAGCTGTCCTTTTGAGAACCCCATAATATCTGTATTTTATGTGTATTCAGTTAATCACTTTTTATTATTATTATTATTTTTTTTATTAATTACCAGAATTTTGTTACATGATTGTGACAAGACTTTTGTCCAGCCTAGAATGGATATGTTTATCTTTATTTGTTGTAAAAAAAGTAGAAATAAATTTATGATTTTCTGTTGCTTTTCACAAATCTGTATACTTAATTTAAGCCATTGTCGATAAAAGTCAGTTAATCAGATGTAAAGTTATCAGTTGTTGTTGATATTAGGCACATATGCAACTAAACTTATGTCTATGACTATTAGAACTAGGCATACATTGTACATCTTAGGAAGGGGGAGTGTGGTGTACCGATATTTGGTCGCAGTAACCTTGACCATTGACTCCATTGGACAGAAACCTTTGGTGAGTTAAAAGATAGAGCACGATAAGAGTAAATGTAATCTTTCACCTTTACTCCTTACCTTGAACCAAGTCACCAGACAGATAGAAAGGCTGGTTCATAAAATTCTGGTTCTGAGATTGAGTGTCTGTGTACTTCAGCCAGAGCTGGGTCCTCAGTGGTGGCTGCCATCACAATGGTATCTGGTTAAAGTAACAATCTGGCTGTTTGTTCTTTTTCTTTTTCCAGAGGATGTAGGAGATGAAGGAGAGGAAGAAAAAGAATGCATTTCCTATAACATTAATATTGATATCCATTATGGGATTAAGTCCAACAGGTAACATTGCATTAAAGGATTTGTTATTTGGATGCATTTTAAAGACAGTATCCAGTTTTAAGTACACAATGTCTATTCATATACACTAATATTTATTATTTTCTTTAGCCTGGCTTTTATTAAGAGGACTGGAGTCATTGATGCTGACAAACCCATTTCAACCCAAGTCCGGGTTCTGACTCTCAGTGAAGATTCTCCATATGAGACATTGCACTCTTTCATCAGTAATGCTGTTGCTCCTTTCTTTAAGTCGTACATCCGTGAGTCAGGTAAAGCTGACAGGTAAGACCAGACAACTGAGTCATCTAGCTGAAAAATGCATAGCATGCACTGGGATATGTGTCTTTTTGGTCATGCACATTGTTTGATTAGGGTTTTTTTCTCTCCAGTAGTTTTATTTAGGTTTTATCATGAAATGTAACACAAAGTTAATTTATGTTCATGAGAAAAAAAAGAGCATAAACACAAAACGAACAAACAAATGCTCTGCTTAACTTAAAGGTCAGATATTATTCCCATTTTCAGAGCTTTGTTTTTAATTTCAGACAACAGTGGAGCACCAAAGTACAATCCCTTTTCATAAGGCTGCTTCCACGCCTCCCTTGAAACACTGATTTGGAGTTTGTGTTAAATGGACTGTTTGTCTGCCTTCTTCTATTTATGGTCTTTGTGTTCTTCGTCTGGGTTCCGCCTATTCTGTTTTGATTGGTTGCCTTTTTTCCTGAGGCTGCAGAGCCCAGCCTCCCAAATCAAAGAACCTTTTACTTGAACCTGAAAAATTCCCCTTTACCCACTTTGTGAGGATTTGTCTCACCATTCTTCTCTTTCCATTATCCAAGCGCTCTGCTCTTATCACTGTCAGTCAACACTCATCTGCTACCTGTGTATTATGGTCTCTCTGCGTATGTATTTGTAAACAGCTTTAGATATTTTTATTAGGGCATATGTATATTTTGGACCTCGTTGTTTGCATATGTATGTGTGTTTATCCTCCTTGGCCTTGGATATGCATGTACTATGTTGGTACATGAGCCAGTCTTCATGTTGATCTACCTTCAACCTATGCCAACTTTGCTATAATGTGTATGCCCAGAGGATGTAAAGTGTTTTTCCAGTATGCTAGTTTAACAGTTTTGTTTCTCTCAGGTCTCATACCTTGAAGTATTCACAAGTTCTGTCAATTTTATCTAGCTTTCATTGATATCCTTCACTGTCTTGAGAAACTCTTTAGCCTCGTTTGGAGTATTGAAAGTGTAGGTGCGGTCTTTGTTTTACACACAGTCGTGCAGGGTGAATCACTCTGTGTCAGATGCCCAGGTTTGGCCCAATTGGGTTGAATTGTTTCCTCAGTTGGTGCAGTCCTGTGGCCATGTCAGAGTACAACCACACTCGCTGGTCCTTGTATTGAACACCTGTGCAGAAGAAATAACAGCCTGCTTGTCCTCATAGTTAAGGAACTTGACTACGATTGTTTTTGGTGATACATTTGAGTCCGTTGGTGATCTGATTTGGTGTGCCACGTCAATAACTAGTGAGATTTGTAGTGTCCACTACCTTTGGAATCCACTTCTCCAGAAATGAATGTTGGTCTGGTCCCTAGGCTCCCTGTGGTAGACTCACTTGTCTAAAGTTGTTTCTACTCTAGCGACTTGATGTTTTTATTTCAGGTTGTGTACTTCAGTCTGCAGGTCTTCGACGCTTGATTTTCTTAATTCTGCCCGTGACACTCGTTTGGTGGAGTCACTTTGACTCCTTTCTCATATCTTCAGTTGCATTCAAAACTCCAAAGAAACGTCATGAGAATTCTGTTTTCTTTGTTTTAGCAAGAAGATGGTATTCTGTTAATTTCTGATGCTTTGAAAATTTGTTTAGTAACGCCATGTTCTGAAAGTTTGTTTTGGATGAGGTTATATGCAGGATTTTTTTGCTAAAGCAGAGCCATGTGAGACTCATCTCAGTTGACTGCCATCACCAGAAACCACAGTGTTTGTTTATTACTGAAACTCGGCTCTGCTGTTTTTCTCTCTCTTTTTTTTGTCCATGATTTAGAGATGGAGATAAAATGGCTCCTTCTGTGGAGAAGAAGATTGCAGAGCTTGAAATGGGCCTGTTGCACTTGCAGCAGAACATAGAGATTCCAGAAATTAGCCTTCTGATCCATCCTACCATCTCCAACATTGCAAAGCAGTGCTATGAACATGGAGAAAAGCCCAAGGTTACTGATTTTGGTGACAAAGTAGAGGATCCCTCTTTCCTTAACCATCTGCAGTCTGGGGTTAATCGTTGGATTAGAGAAATACAGAAGGTGATTATTACTTTAATTTTTTTCCCCCTACAAGTCCCCCCCCCCCCCCCCCCCCCCCCCCACAAAAAAAAAAAAAAAAA
>JAOUQZ010000026.1:2781593-2797690 GCA_028564935.1 Neosilurus hyrtlii
ACACACACACACACACACACACACACACACACACACACACACACACACACACACACACACACACACATACACACATATACAAACACACAGGTACTTGGAGACAGATTGATCTCTCCAGCATCCTCTGAAGGGTTCTTGCAGTTGATGTTGAGACAGAAATCAGTTTTCGGTTTCTGCCACAAAACCAGCAGATTAAATATCAACTGTTATACCAGGAAGACTTCACTAAGTGCCATTTTTCCAGTTCTGAGATACACAACAAAGGCCGTTTCAAAGATCTTTACTTCAGCCCACTAAATTACATACCCTGATTTCCCTTTCCCATGTCCCATTATTTATTCTGCATTCTTAGTGGTTCCCACATGTGACTGGAGAATAATGTCAGGACATGTATATCAGATTTCAGATTAAATTTCTTTTTGGCATGGTGGCGTAGTGGTTAGCACATCCGCCTCACAGCAAGAAGGTCCCGCCTTCACCCAGTGTTGGCCGAAATGAGTTTGGCAAATGAGTGAGTGAATGAGAATAAATTTAGTGAAATAGTTCTAAGATTCATCGAAACGTAAGGATGGTAGTCCCTGAGATTCAAAACACGGAGATACTGAGATGTTATAAAAATGACTGTCATCTTGCTGTCTTTGAGTTTGTTTCTTCATGGCAGTTATAACATGGTCCCACTGTTGCATATGTGAAACAATGCATATCACCCAATTTGCATAGACTTTTATGAAGATAGGGTTAGTATTTGTACCCTTCGTAATATGAAAACAAATTAAATATCCTTTTAATTGTTTTAGCTGTCTTACTGATCCAAAGGTCAGGGGTTCAAGCCCCACTATCATCGAGTTGTCACTGCTGTCCCCCCCCAGAGCAGCTAAGTGGGTTACCAAAGTCCGGCCATGTCTCTCACTGTCTGTGGTGAGTGGCATGTAAAAGAAGCATTTCTGCCCTGCAATTGCCTGGCGAGCTGTGCAGGGTGTACCCCGCCCTCACCGAGAGTCAGTTTTAGTTAGTAAAATGTTGTGGTGGCACGAAGGCGCAGTGGTTAGCACGTCCGCCTCACAGCAAGAAGGCCTGGGTTCGATTCCCAGCTTGGGCGTTTCTGTGTGGAGTTTTTATGTTATCCCTGTGCTTGTTTGGGTTTCCTCTGGGTACTCTGGTTTCCTCCCACAGTCCAAAAATATGCACAGTAGGCCAATTGGCTGTTCCAAATCGCCCCTCAGCGTGAGAGTGGTTGTGAATAGTTGTATGAGTTTTGGCCCTGAGATGGCCTGGCGAGCTGTCCAGTTTGTACCTTGCCCGAGCCCAGAGTCGGCTGAGATGGGAAGCAGCCTCCCCAGAACCCTAATTGGGATTAAGTGGTTTAGAAAATGAATGATTATATTATAGGTTACAAATTTCATGGCTAGGCCGCACAGTTTTCTTTATTGAGTTATTGTTCATAAATGACATCACTAAAAATTTTTCAAATATATAAATTCTTTTTTTTTTTTGAACACTCTGGAAATCAGTGCACTTCTTAAGGATACAATGATACATTCTTGGACCAGTTCCTGGTAGTCCTGCGTTACTGATAACCTGTCTGCAGTGAAATTTGTGTGCTCCTGAGTGTATACCTGTCTGGTCTCGCTTGCTGCGTAAAACTGGTTCTTCCGCAATAATGGCCCTCGGCCTCTCTCAGGCAGTTTCAAGTTAATGAATGTTGGAGTTTTATGAGAGGGCGAAATAGTGTTCATTAAAATATAACCATTTGGAACGGTGCCTATTTTAATCTTTAACATGGTAAAATGTTTATGATTTTTATAATGTCAGAATTAAACATTAAAGCTGCTCTTTATGTCAAAGAAAATTTGATATACCTGCAGTCCGCATTTCAGCCAACTGAGCTGTCATTATTTTAATCCATTTCATATGTACATACATCATAGGTGCTCAGTTTTTAAAGTACCAGGTATTTAACCAAGACTGAGCAATACTGCGTATTTCTTACATCACATACTATTTGGTGTGAAGGAAGTTTCAGGCAAATTCACATGCAAATTAAAGTTTTGGAAACCACATTTAAGCTGTGTGGGATTGTGGGAAAGACATCAGGTTCACTGCACTTATCTTAAGATATCATACACCTTCTGACAACAAACAGCCAGCCATTTACAAAACACGAACTATTGGGTTTACACGCTATCTATAAGCCAAGGTAAGGTTTCATTATTTGCTCTTAAAGGTTTTAAATGCTTAACTTTAATTGTAGTTGAGAGAGATTATGTTGATAGTTTACTGGGAGGGTCTTAAGAGTGGTTTTTGTTTAAATATTCCTTCAAGCCGATTAATTACAAGTAACATAGTACTGTCAGTATATAGTTATGTGTAGTTACATGAATGAATTACAGACTCGTTGGCAGTAGCACTCCATAAAATCTTTGGGCGTCCTTTGCTAGTGGTTGTCATTGAAGGTTCAAATGTGGAAGTGAAGGTTAAATAGATCATAGATCATGAATTACAACACCCACACACCCACACACTCTTTCTGTCACACACACACACACACACACACACACACACACACACACACACACACACACACACCTACCTGCCAATCCAGTCCAAGTTTACTCAAATCTCCTCCCCTACAGGCAGGTGAGCAAGTGGGATATAAAGGTATGTGAGCCCGTTTTGGAACAGCAGGACCTTTTATACATCTCCACAGGACTGGAATAGGAAAAGTCCTGCTGAACATTTTTAAAAATGGGGTTAGGTGTAAGTATTCAAAATATTTCTACCGCTTTCAGTATGTTATCTGATTTTTGTGTAAATTGTTTTCTCCCACATTTTTTTCATACAAAAGAGTGGTGATAAGTACAAATTAGCAGCAACCTCTGAAGATGGGAAGAAAAAGAAGAAAGGGGATAAGAAGGGGGAAAAGGACATGGAGGAGCTGAAAAAAGAAGTTGATCTGGTGAGAAATTCTGCCTCACAGTTTAAAAGTCAGGAAGCTAATGGTAAATGCTCTTAAAAAAAAAAAAAACATGTTTGTAATTTCTTCTTATTTTTCGAAAGGATGATCACAGGTTGACCTTAGATGAGCTTCACCGCAAATATGGCACTGACCTTGACAAAGTGAGTAGAGGTTACGCGTCATACATCTTTAAAAAAATAATCAAACAAACAAACAAACAAACAAACAAATAAATAAATAAAAACACGTACATTTAAGCTTGAACAGTTTGAGACATTCATATGACTGAATATAGTATGCTTAACATTTTCAGAACGTTAATTAAAGGCCAACTATGCTCTGTTATAAGGAGATTATTGCAAACTTTTAAAGTTTTCCATCCACAAAATTCTAACAGGATTTCTTATTTTGTGTAAGGGTTTGACAGTTTCTCGAGCCAAAGAGATCCTGGCACGAGATGGACCTAATGCTCTGACACCTCCTCCTACCACCCCAGAATGGGTCAAATTCTGTAAACAGCTCTTTGGTGGATTTTCCACTTTACTGTGGATTGGAGCTGTTCTTTGTTTTTTGGCTTATGGAATCCAGGCTGCTTCAGAAGACGAACCAGTAAATGATAATGTAAGGGGGATGAAAAAAATATACTTCCTCCTTGAAAATGTTAGTAGTATCTACTTACGCAGTATCTTTTCTAACCTTTGTCCATCTATCCCTACCCCAACCCCGTTTCTTCCCCCTGCACCCTTTGCTCTGCAGTTGTACCTTGGCATTGTCCTCTCTGCTGTTGTAATAATCACTGGATGCTTCTCATATTATCAAGAGGCTAAAAGCTCAAAGATCATGGAATCCTTTAAAAACCTTGTCCCACAGGTATAAACGTGAAATATTTTTCCATTTAGAAAGTGGAGAGAGGTCGTTACCAAGTATAGACATGTTTTCTTTTATTCAGCAAGCTCTGGTCATCCGCGGTGGTGAGAAACAGTGCATTAATGCTGAAGAAGTAGTGGCTGGTGACGTTGTAGAGATTAAAGGTGGTGACAGAATCCCTGCTGACCTGCGCATTATCTCTGCACAAGGATGCAAGGTAATATAATTAAACATCCTGCAAATAACTATATTTCAAATTCCAGATTTCTCTATCACACCTGTGAACCGCCATCTCCTTCTCTTAATTGTCTCAGTACCAGTGATTGTGCTGAAAATTGTACAGGGCACATGAGATTAAACAACTAAGACACACATCTAATAACAGCAAGCATTCATTCATACATTTTCTAAGCCACTTAATCTTAATTAGGGTCACGGGGAGGCTGGCACCTGTCTCAGCCGACTCTGGGTAAAGGCAGGTAACACCCTGAACAGCTCGCCAGACCATTGCATTCCAACACCCATATATCCATTCACACTCACGCTCACATCTAGGTGCAATTTGAAATAGCCAGTTAGGCTACTGTGCATGTTTTTGGACTGTGGGAGGAGTCCAGAGTACCCATTTTTCTGCTTCTTCTCCCTTATTGGTGCATTCTAGGTTGGAACATCCTGTTTTGCATGTACTTCCTGACCCACACCTTATAGAAAGAGAAAAACAAGACACTCACCAAAGTAGTGTTCCTTCCATTCTTGAATACACACATTTAAAACATCAAATGCCAAAAGTTTAAAATTGCTGAAAATTTTTCATTACATGATTTAATATGCTGTTTTTTGACAGACATGCATTGTTTTTAAATTGATTTGCCCACCGTCCTACATTTTAAGCAAATGTGAGGCAGTATGCTGACTGTCCAACTCCAAAAAATTATTCTTGGACCTAGTGGTGAAAATGGAAACTACAACAAGCTCTAAAGGAGGCCTATATGGCTAAAATTCCGTATGTGAAAGGAGCAGCAGATACAACAGTTCCCAAAAGAGTTGGCAAAGTACACTCCAACCAAGAACTGGAGTGGTTAGCACGTCCGCCCCACAGCAAGAAGGCCTGGGTTTGATTCCCAGCTCTGGCTTTTCTGTGTGAAGTTTGCATGTTCTCCTCGGGCTTGTGTGGGTTTCCTCTGGGTACCCCGGTTTCCTCCCACAGTCCAAAAACATGCACAGTAGGCTAAATGGCTGTTCCAAATCACGCCTAGGTGTGAGTGTGAGTGTGAATGGTTGTGTGTGTGTGTTGACCCTGCGATGGCCTGGCGAGCATAGTGTACCCCGCCCTTGCCCAGAGTCCTCTGAGATGGGCGCCAGCCTCCCCACGACCCTAATTAGAATTAAGCAGCTTAGAAAATGAATGAATGAATGAGTACGTCTGCAGTAAAAGGTTTATGCACTGCCTAAGCAGTGAGGTCCAGACGTCCCTCTCCCTAGCCGCTTCCTCCAGCTACCCCAGGGGGACACTGAGGCATTCCCAGACCAGCCATTTAATTTTAGCAGAGAATTTATTTAACTATAATAAAAAATACTGTATTTCACATAAAGCAAGTTTTTTTGTCATTGTACGAAGAAAGCGGGTCACCAAAGTTTGCAATGTCAAAATATGGATCACTCTAGAAAAAGGTTGTGAATGACTGCTTTAGAGTATAAGCTGTTGTACCCGTAAAGGGACAAAAATCTACTTTACTTACTGAGAGTTCATATTGTACATCATTCTGCCTCAGGAAGAAAACAGTTCAAAGAAATTACTGAAAGCCCAAATACTGCCATGACATTAACGTCAACAATAAATATATGCAAATTTCTTAATGACAATCATGATGTAAATGTATGCCATTATTAATGCCGTCCTGCCTCACCGAGTTTATAGTCGCAAGGCATTGGTTCCTTGAAATTCTCTTATTTTGCATTAATCTAATCAACTTTATTTGCTTACTTTTAGGTGGACAATTCATCCCTCACTGGTGAATCTGAGCCTCAGACACGTAGTCCTGAATTCTCCAATGAAAATCCTTTGGAAACAAGAAACATTGCTTTTTTTTCTACAAATTGTGTTGAAGGTAGAAAAATAAATCTCTTATTTGAAAGACCAAGAAAAAGACTATATATATATAATAGTATTATATCTTGTTCTCAGGTACCGCTAGAGGTGTTGTCATCAATACAGGTGATCGCACTGTAATGGGTCGAATTGCCACCCTGGCCTCAAGCCTAGATGTTGGACAGACACCAATTGCAAGAGAGATTGAACACTTTATCCACATTATTACTGGTGTGGCTGTTTTCCTGGGTGTGACTTTCTTCATCTTGTCTCTCATTCTTGGATATGGGTGGCTTGAAGCTGTTATCTTCCTTATTGGAATCATTGTTGCCAATGTGCCTGAGGGTCTCCTTGCAACAGTAACTGTGCGTAAAAGTAAAATTAAAGTACTATTATAGTAGTATATTACAAACTTTAGTTTAACCCTTACATAAACATAGTTTGAAATATATCCTATGTACAAAATGTTTGCAGTTATGTGGTAACCTTTTCAGTCAGAAACCTTCTTAAGTGAATGTTAATGTGCAGAATGGACTCGATTTGGGGACAGCATATTTTACCATATTTTCTCTAGTATCTTTTTTTAAACATTTTCTACAGCTCTAAGCATTCAGATATTCTTGAACTGTCTAAACTAAACAAAAGTCACATCAAGAATTTTTCTTCTCATCTGCTTCACTTAGGTGTGTCTGACTTTAACTGCCAAGCGTATGGCAAAGAAGAACTGTCTGGTAAAGAATCTTGAAGCTGTAGAAACCCTTGGATCCACCTCCACTATTTGCTCAGACAAGACAGGAACCCTGACCCAGAACCGTATGACTGTGGCCCACATGTGGTTTGACAACCAGATTCATGAAGCAGACACCACAGAGAACCAAAGTGGAACCTCTTTCGACAGGAGCTCTGCCACTTGGGCTGGCTTGGCTCGAATTGCTGGCCTCTGTAACCGAGCAGTCTTCCTTGCAGATCAAGATAGTGTTCCAATCCTGAAGGTACCGGCATTATTTGTAAAACATCTTATTCTTTTTTTTGTTTGGTACAACTCAACAAAAATAATAATATTCGTTATTTTACCCCTTCCTCCAACAGGTTTATTTATTTGTTTTAAATTTGTGTTCATGTATCACTATTTGTCTCTAGGGAAGCTTAGCACTAGGTAACAAGTCCCTTTTAGACTTAGACTTAGCTTTATTTGTCATTCAGATATACAGGTGCGTATATATACAGAAATGTCGTTGCATTTGCTCGCTACAGTATAAGAGATGAAAAATGATTGGCATGTGTATATGAAATTGACATGAATATATGAAATATAGACAGTATTTTTATATATATATATATATATATACTTATTATTTATTTATATATATATATATATATATATATATATATATATACACATACATACATACACTATTATATAAATATATAATAAAAAGCAATGTACACAGTACAAAAATATGCAATAAGGTCAGTGTAACAGTATGGTGGAAAATGGCAAAAACTGCAGAATATGTACAAAATATATAGAGTAAAGTGCAATGGAAAAACTGCAAAATATATAGAATATGGTGCAAATGGCAAAAACTGTACAAAATGTAATAAATTGAGGTATAAAGTGCAGAGAGTTGAACAGACTATGGATTTTAAAGGGGCACATCGCACTTGTGGTGCAATAGAAAAGCAGCTGACACTATTTATGTAACTTTTTTTATTTTTGATTATTTATTTATTTAGGATTTTGACATTTGCATTAAGATATTTTGAGACTCCACGTGCGAATGAATATTTTTTGGCTTAAATATTTATATTGAGAGTCATGCAGCAGTTTGCGACTGATTTTGTGAGAAATTTGTGATTGGTTTGAGGTTTTGAAAAAAAAAATCTTTTGTAAATCATTTTGTTCTCAAACAATTCACTTTTTATTTTTACGTTATTAGCGTGAACAAATTGCGAATAAAATACAAATTATGACAAAATACACGTAATATGGCGTATGGCACGTTGTCTTGTCACTTTTTCCTTGAACAAAAAAAACAATTTCTGAACAAAACGCCACCTTTGCGACCTTCTCACGACTTGTGCGGACTGTTTGAGAAGAGATTTTGAGACTGGTAGTCTGAAACACTTGTTTGAACACCTGTTTGAATTTTTTCTGTGATGAGTTCATGAACCAAGTGACAAAAATGCAATGCCGCGAATGTCGCGAGACAGAATTGACTACATGTTGATGATGAAAAGCGACAGCCGCGAACTGCTATTCACATCAGTCACTTTTCTAACACACCTCTAGTGTGATCACCCCCGAAGTAGCACTTGGTTTTCCCTGTAAAGCTGTACTGACAGTTTGTTGTGAATTATTTTTGCAGTGACTGATTATAGCAGCCATGTTCTATTGTAAGGGGTAGTTTGCAATTCACTATTTGTCATTATTTGATGCCATTGTACAGTATTACCATTGATGTCATTGTGTAATTAATGGGAAATTTTTTTTTTATTATTTATTTAGTTATTTAGTTATTTATTTATTTAGTTATTTTTACGTTGAACTTAAAAAAATGCGTAACTCTATTTCACAGAGAGATACAGCTGGTGACGCATCAGAATCTGCCCTTTTGAAGTGTATTGAGCTTTGCTGTGGTTCAGTGAAAGATATGAGGAATAAATACACAAAGATTGCGGAGATCCCTTTCAACTCTACCAATAAATACCAGGTAATGTGATCAGCCGACCTTGTGCAATTTGTTTGATTACTGTGAGTGTGAATTTGCTAATGTCTCTTCTCCATTAGCTTTCCATCCACAAGAACCCCACTGAGGGTGAGAGCAAACACCTACTAGTAATGAAGGGAGCTCCTGAAAGGATTCTGGACAGATGCTCAACTATTATGCTTCAGGGAAAAGAGCAACCGCTGGATGATGAGTTGAAGGATGCATTCCAGAATGCCTACTTGGAATTGGGAGGCTTGGGAGAGCGAGTGCTGGGTAATAACCTCTTATTACTGCGATTCTGTCAACAGTTTCTGTGGTTATTACAGGCAAAAAGGCCAAGTGTGATGTGCCTTATAAATTATGATCTATTTAGGTTTCTGCCATTATGATCTTCCTGATGACCAGTTCCCTGAGGACTTCCAGTTTGACACAGAGGATGTGAACTTCCCTACTGAGAACCTGTGCTTTGTTGGACTCATGTCCATGATTGATCCTCCTCGTGCCGCGGTGCCTGATGCTGTTGGCAAGTGCAGAAGTGCAGGAATCAAGGTATAAAGATATGGATAAATTGACATGTCACTTGAAATGGAAACAGTAGAAGTGTTTGAATTAATTTTAACACTTTTCCTAGGTCATCATGGTTACAGGAGATCATCCAATCACAGCTAAAGCCATTGCTAAGGGTGTCGGTATCATCTCTGAAGGCAATGAGACTGTGGAAGACATTGCAGCTCGTCTGAATATTCCAATAAATGAGGTCAACCCAAGGTACTGGGCAATTCTTATATTTGTTTTTTCACAGGTCTTTTGATAGTACACAGTACCTTGCAAAAGTATTCACCCCCTTCGCTTTTTACATATTTTGTTACGTTCCAATCTGTAATAAAATTTTTGTTTTTTTTTTTAATCTGAATTGTATGTGATGGATCTGCACAAAATAGTTTAAGATGGTGAAGTGAAATGAGAAAAATATATATAATTTTTTAAAAATAAAATTCTGAAAACTGGCATGTGCAGATGTATTCACCCCCTTTGCTATGAAGCCCCTCAAGTTCTGGTGCAACCAATTACCTTCAGAAGTCGCATAATTTAGTGAAATGAAGTCCACCTGTGTGCAATCGAAGTGTCAAATGACGTGTCGGTAAAAACGCCTTTTCTTAAAGGCCCCAGAGGCTGCAACAGCACTAAGCAATTGGCATCACACCATGAAGACCAAGGAGCTCTCCAAACAAGTCAGGGACAAGGTTAGAACAAGTCAGGGTTGGGTTATAAAAAAATATCCATATCTTTGATCCCTCGGAGCACCATCAAATTCATCACCTTCAAATGGAAAAAACATGGTACCACAACAAACCTACCAAGAGAGGGCCGCCCACCAAAACTCACAGACCAGATAAGGAGGGCATTAATCAGAGAGGCAGCACAGAGACCAAAGGTAACCCTGAAGGAGCTGCAGAGTTCCACAGCAGAGACTGGTGTATCTGTGCACGGGATCACAATAAGCCGTACACTCCACTGAGCTGGACTTTATGGAAGAATGGATAGAAAAAACCATTGCTTGGTGTTAAAAATGTATGGAGGAAAGTGCTGTGGTGAGATGAGACTAAAATGGAACTTTTTGGCCACCAAGGAAAACGCTGTCTGGTGCAAACCCAACACATTCCATCACCCCAAGAACGCCATCCCTACAGTGAAACATGGTGGTGGCAGCATTGTGCTGTGGGGATGTTTATCAGCAGAAACTAAATCACTGTGAAACTGATCCGAGTCGAGGGAAAGATGGACGGTGGTAATTACAGGGATATTCTTGAGCAAAACCCGTTTCAATCTGCCTGTGATTTGAGAATGGGACGGAGGTTCACCTTCCACCAGGACAGTGACACAAAGCATACTGCTAAAGCAACACTTAAGTGCTTTAAGGGGAAGCAGTTAATGTATTGGAATGGCCTAGTCAAAGCCCAAACCTCAATCCAGTTGAGAATCTGTGGTCAGTCTTGAAGATTGCTGTTCACAAGCTGAAACCATCCAACATGAAGGAGCTGAAGCAGTTTTGCTTTGAGAAATGGGCAAAAATCCCAGTGGCAAGATGTGGCAAGCTCTTAGAGACTCATCTAAAGTGACTTGCAGCTGTAATTGCTGCAAAAGGTGGCTCTACAAAGTACTGACTTTAGGGGGGTGAATAGTTATGCACGCTGAAGTTTTCTGTTATTTTGTTGTTTGCTTCACACAAAAAATCACATCTTCAAAGTTGTAGGCATATTCTGTAATTGAAATTATGCAAACCATCAAACAATCCATCTTAATTCCAGGTAGTGAGGCAACAAAACATGAAACATTTTGACTTTTGCTGTGGATTTGTGTTTTCAGAGATGCCAAAGCATGTGTGGTTCATGGGGGTGATCTTAAGGACCTGACCTCTGAGCAATTAGATGATGTCTTGAAACACCACACTGAGATTGTATTTGCCAGAACTTCCCCTCAACAAAAACTGATTATTGTGGAAGGTTGCCAGCGCCAGGTAACTTCTGATGACCTCACAGACATGGAGTCTTGCAGTCAGGATATCAAGTGAAATGTAAAGACAATGGTGTGTATCGTATCGTTACAGGGTGCCATTGTGGCTGTGACTGGTGATGGTGTGAATGATTCTCCTGCCCTGAAGAAGGCTGATATTGGTGTAGCAATGGGTATTGCTGGATCTGACGTCTCCAAACAGGCTGCTGATATGATTCTCCTGGATGACAATTTTGCTTCTATTGTTACTGGAGTTGAGGAAGGTGAGAGACTCAAATAACAATTAAAAAAAACATAAAGCGAGTAATATTATAACGCATATTTCAGCTGCAGAATATTCTAATCCAATACATTTTTTTTCTTTCATCAGGCCGCCTGATCTTTGACAACTTGAAGAAGTCAATCGCTTACACCTTGACAAGTAATATTCCTGAGATCACACCTTTTCTTCTGTTTATAATTGCAAACATCCCTCTTCCCCTGGGCACAGTCACCATTCTTTGTATCGACCTTGGTACAGACATGGTAAGTAAGTGTACTTGTGGTTGGTGTTTTTAAGAGACTTGACCTTTTAAACTGAGCTTCAACTCTGTCCCCACTCTCAGGTCCCTGCGATTTCCTTGGCTTACGAGGCTGCTGAGAGTGACATCATGAAGAGGCAACCCAGAAACCCCAAGACCGACAAGCTGGTTAATGAAAGGCTCATCAGCATGGCCTATGGGCAGATCGGTATGAACCTCGGCCATGCCACGAATTTTAACAAACTTCATACAACTTTATGTACATGCTTTTCACATGTATGCAGTACAATTGGGCACCAACTCCATTTAAACAAATTAAAGTAATTTAAAGTAATCCCCGGCCCCAAGGGTTCACAACGATACTGACCTATGTCCCCTGTTTCCACTGACAGGTATGATTCAGGCACTTGCTGGCTTCTTTGCCTACTTTGTCATTCTGGCTGAAAATGGATTCTTGCCTTCTACCTTGCTGGGTATACGTGTGTTCTGGGATGACAAATATACCAATGACCTAGAGGATAGTTATGGGCAGCAGTGGGTGAGTGTGAAATAATTTCTTAAATTTCCATTTCAAAGTGTCAGGCCTGCGAGGCTCCCGAGTGGTGCATCAAGGCGCATGGCTTGTCAACCTGGAGATCGTAATTTCGAATCCAGGTTGATGCCACACTGTCTGGTCTGTTTGGGGAAATTATATAGGAGTTAAGGGTGATATACTGGGCTGGTCCTTATTTTAGAACTTTTGAATTGTAAAGTGGGCACCCCTAAAAAGGTTTTAAACGCTGAAAAATTAAATACCTAAAAGGATTTTTTCCAATCAAATAATATTTAAGGAATGCTCAAAGGCTCTGAAGTTTCTCTCCTATAAATGCCTGGCATGGTGTGGAAGACCGCTTGAAAACGTGATAAGTTCCCAAACTACATATATATCAGGCACTGATACTATTCCATTGCTCATTGGTTAGAATGCAGCTGAATACTGTAGTAGTTGTGATCCTACGGAGGTAAAAGAAACATGAGTTCTGTAATTTAAATATGGATGGGATTGTATGGCACACTCAGCAAACGCAAGTAGTGTAAACTGTGTACCATGTGTAGAGAAGTGCAGAATACTTCCTGGAAGTAACCTAATTTTTTTTTTTTTATTATTAATCTGTTACATTATGGTAATTAATTCTTAGATTGCAGTAATGCATAATTTCATTGGCGTTGAGCATACCATAAATATCATCCAACACTGAAAATATTATACTACAAGTGTTTTAACCTGAATGTAACTGATTTAATGGGCACCCATCAGTTTTTACCACCAATAAGGACCTCCCTAGTGATGTACTGGTTTCAGGATATTAGTTTCTCAGTTCACCTGGGCAAGTACTCCTGAAATGGCCATGCTTGCTTCAAGGTTCTGTTTTGGGCTCTGCCCCGTTTTGTTTTGTGGTGGGTTTTTCTCTCGCTCGCTCGCGCTCTCTCTCTCTGCTACCTCTGGTATAAATTTTTTTATAAATATAATGTCTCCTTCCACTGTTTTGCAGGTGACATTCAAATCTATCCACAAACCTAAAAGCTAAGGGTTGCTTGCTTGTCTAAATTATCAACTTATCGATGGGCTTAAATTTTCTCAGGCTCAACAGACTAGCACCATCTTACCTAGCTGAACTCGAACATGTTTACACAACACCTAGAGGGCTGAGTTCAGCCAGTCAGTTGCTCCTTGTTATGCCTAAAACTGGGTTTCACGATTAGAGGTAATCAGCCTGCCTCTAACTTTTGCATCAGTTTACCTGTTAATGAATCTATCCCTACTCTGGAATGCTTTAAATCACTTTTAAAGGCCCATCTCTTCTCTATGGCCCCTTTATTGAGTTCAGTGTTTACTGACAAAACTTGATTTCATTTATATTATGATGTATTATTTGTTACCATTTTTATTTATTTTTAATCCAAATTCTTTCCAGACATATGAGCAGAGGAAGATAGTGGAGTTCACATGCCACACTGCATTCTTCATCAGTATCGTGATTGTGCAGTGGGCAGATTTGATCATCTGTAAGACCAGGAGGAACTCCGTTTTCCAGCAAGGAATGAAGTAAGTCGAGACCATGAAACCTGGAATAGTGTTCAGAGTGCACTCCCCTTTATTGAAAAGCTTTATTTCTTGTTAATTCAGGAACAAAATTCTCATCTTCGGGCTGTTTGAGGAGACCGCTTTGGCAGCTTTCCTGTCCTACTGCCCAGGAATGGATGTTGCCCTTAGAATGTATCCACTCAAGTAAGTTCCTGAAAGAAGGTTCGAATTTCTGGAGACTGAAAGTACTGATAAATAATAAAATGAACTATATATTCCAAGCAGAATGTTTGTATGCAAGTCCTGTTATGAGAGAGAACGTCTAAAGAGTTTGCAAAATAGTCATATTTATTAACATTCTTTGATCTTGCTTCTCCAGACCAAACTGGTGGTTCTGTGCCTTCCCCTACTCACTTCTTATTTTTATTTATGATGAAATCCGAAAGCTCATCATCCGACGCAGTCCAGGAGGTGAGTGTGCAGAAACAAAATATATTATGCATGTACCCCAAATGCCCCAACTGCCCCGATTTATATACCAATCTGTTGACTGTGTTCATGTAATGAAAATGTGGTTTAATAATTTATATATTTGCATATAATTCTGGGGCAGCATTAAATAACTTCAAAATTCATGGAAAATTATCTTTAATAGTTAGTCATGCACTATGTAATAGATTTATGATGACTAAGGGAGTGTCTCTGTTCTGTTGTAGGTTGGGTGGAGAGAGAGACCTATTACTAAAGCATCCTGTCTACATTGCACAGTTTTATTTGCATGGCTGCTTGGGATTTAACCTCAGTAATTCAGTTTTTTATATATAAATATATATATACACATAGATACATACACACAAAACTCTGACCATCTCTAGGGAATGCTCAACATAAACATGGAGATCATGAACCAAGACATTGCGTGCCTTGTTTCTGAACCCGGACCAATTTTCTATGTTTTTAAAATTGTGATAAATAAACTCCCAGTCGTTTCCCCACGTTTGGAATCATCTGGATGCTTAACATTTTATTCATTTGGCAGACATTTATCCAAATAGGCCTACAAATTGATACAGGCTATGTGTTTAGATCTGAACAGCTTGAAAGGGTCTTCCTCAAGGGTCTTGACGTGTCCAGTGAACGCAATCTTTTTGTTTGTACTTTAGCTCTTGTGAATTGGCTAATATAAAAATGGGGGGGTGTTAAGAGTAGTGTCACTTTGTAAACATTAACTTTACATAGAATAATTCAATCGTCCTGTTTGTAAAAGGGGATGAACTTTACAGATGTGACTTACCAGCTTTTAAGGCTTTCCTTTTGCAAAATGATCTGAGATTTACAGACCAAGTTTGAGCCATTAAGGTCTGTGTTTCTGTACATCCAACTCATGGGTGGGTTTTAAAGTCTGCTCTTTAATTACAGTACTTTAAAGGAAAGCAAATTTCAGCCTTATTGACTCTGGTTCCCCAGCATGTACTCAAAGGCTGTTTCATCACGTTTGAAGATAATTATGTTAAATCGACACCGTATGTTAGGAGATGACGTGAATTCCAAATATTCACATGCGCAAAAAATATCTTGAGCCGCAAATGGGCTTTGGTGCTGTTGACGGACACATTTGGCTACAGAGGTATCCTTTGCCTAAGATATCTTTTTATATGTGAAATAAATAGGTGATTTAATGAATAGGTGATTTTCATTGTTTTTTAACTGACCTGTTCCTTTTAAAACCAAATTTTTTTCTTTGGCTGCTATAAAAAAAGCAATCAACTGTTCAATTGTCGAAGTTACAGCTTGAATTACACATATTTTATGTGTGGAACATCAAACTTTTCTTTAATCCCAAAAGCATTCAAAAAGATAAGGGAAAAGGTATTACAGTACATTCTGTTTGGTGCAGTAAGAATAAGCATGAACTCTGTGTACTTTTTATGTAGGAGTATGCTTTTTGCCTGATTTGAAAAAAAATGTGATTTTTGTATTTGAAACCATTTATTACATGTGCATGATTTTGCATGACTTGAGAACTAAGAATTATACAAACAAAAGAGCCACTGGGTCCAACATTTAAGTGACTATCATCAGGCAGGGGAAATGCCCGGGGACCAGGCAACATGTGTACAGTCATCATTTCTGCCTAGTTTAGACTTCACCACTTTTTGAAACCTTAAAAAAAAAAATTGAAAAAACAAAAAAAGGAAATGAGCTTGCCAATTATCTGTTTTATGACCTCCTTGATATGTAATTCTTCTATAAATGCATTCCCTATGTGAATGAAGACTGTTAAATCCAATAAAAAGACAAACAGAGAGTCCAGATGATAGACAGAAAGAACAGAGTCCAGATGAGAGAGAGAGCACAGAGTCCAAATGGGAGA
>JAOUQZ010000026.1:2816602-2857585 GCA_028564935.1 Neosilurus hyrtlii
TATATATATATATATATGTGTGTGTGTGTGTGTGTGTGTGTGTGTGTGTGTGTGTGTGTGTGTGTGTGTGTTTAAATATAAAAGACCGCGCTACCAGATATTCATATGGCATCAAAAAAGTAATTAAAATAATTTTACTCCATCACACTATATATAGACAAAAAATCTGTTCAGTTAAGTATCACAAATCTTTGAGTCATGCATTACCATAGCACTTCAAAAATCCATTTCTTTCTTCATTTTTCATTGATTGAATTTGAATTGTTTGAACAAATACTTCTTTGCCTTAAGAAATAGCAATACTGGGCACTCTGCACACCCCTTACAAACACACACAAATTTAATTAGAATTTTCTTACTAAAGCAAGACTTACCTGTGGGTCATCGTCCTCCAGGTCATTAAAGTCAGTCTGTGTCTTGAGGAGCAACTGCATCACCGCTGAGGCATCATGCATAAACTAAAAGGGGGGGGGTTCATACATACTTTCATGATGTATGTGAATCAGAAACCTCAATAACATTCCTCAGTTGCTCAATACCATGCTATTCTTTTATGCTTTTGGCTCACTGGAAGCAGCCAAATAAAATACAAGTTATGTACCTTCTCCTTGCCCACGGCGAGACCAATAAGACTGATGCACTCGATGGTTTTGCCCCTTAGAAGTCGAAGCTCCTTCTGCACAGCATTCTCTACGATGTGTTTAAGGGAGGGCATGAAAAGATCGTAGTAAGGAACGAACCTCTCCTCTGCCGTGTCAGCCACAGATGCGATGGAGGTCACCACCTGTTCCAGTACAAGCTTGGTACCTTTCTGAATGAGCTGGAGACATCATAAACCAAAAATTAAAAAAAATAAAAACTCTTTAGAGAAATAATTGACTTCCATGGTATGACATTCAATAAGGAAGTGCTGATCAGTTACTGAAACTTAGTACTTCAATCCCAATAAAAATACAAGAAAAATTATGGGATGTGGGGTTCCCACAAATAGCACTTTTTTTGCTCCTCCTCGGGCCTGAATTCTTTGAAGTACAGGCTGCACCAATAAAAATATTCATCGAGCAACAGTATTTTTAAAAGAGGTTCCCAATTTACATTGATGGCATTTGGCAGGCACCTGGTTAGGTTGGTTAATAGTGGTGACAGAGTTGCATTTTAAACATTGGTACAAAGCTACATGTTGACACACTTAACAGACCTCCTGGAGTTTAGCCACCATGATGGCATGAAGGTGCTGTACTAGATTATCCAGGTAGGGAATGAGGAGCGCTTTGGGGCAATCCTCGGTGAAGTTAATTAAAGCGGCTGCAGCATGAGCCTGAACACGGGGGTTCGACTGGTCCTCCATGGTCTGGAGAAGGGCAGAGATGACCTATAACATAAGGGGATATGGTCAGAACAGTCAGGACTAAACAAACGACCTGGTACTATGGTTCATATGAAAAATCAAAAAGTCAATGTTTAACCAAATGCACCATAAATACAGTGGCAAAAACGATTATTACTTCTATTATTTAATTATTATTTTTGCCCACGCACCAAAAAAAAATTTCTTGTGAAAAGAATACCTTGTCATGGAATTTCTTCTGGAAAGTAGGAGCAAAATCTGTGGCCATCTGACCAATGGCATTGCAAGCCGCATACCGAACTCTAGGATGCTATAAATAAAGAAAACAAGAAATTAAACAACAAAATATAACATGGTTGTTCAGTGTAAGAGCATGTTGAGTACTCACGGGATCTTGGCAGAACAGCAAGACAAAGCTGACGATTTCATTCAAAATTGACTCCATCTGCTGATGACAGCCTTCACCAATAGCAGAGAGTGCCATTAGACCAGCATGTCTGTACCTCCAATCCGCTGAGCCATGAAGGAAACAAAAATTAAGGTTTCATAAAAAGACAGTAATATTAACACATGACCTAAAGCAGGGGTCTCCAACCCTGTTCCTGGACAGCTACCTTATTGTTTTGGCTCCATCGCTAATTACGCACACCTGACCATCTTTTGTTTTATTATTGAATTTAGATTGAAGTTCCTGATCAGTTAAAAAGAGGTGTTAGATGTTGGATTGAGGAAGGAAGGTAACCTGCAGGAAGGTAGTTCTCCAAGAACAGGGTTGAAGTCCCATGAACCAAAGATCGTGCAGAGCTGAAAACATGTTCAAAGTACTTGTTAAAACTGATAACAGATTAATTTATAATCAGATTAGTCTACCCAATTTACAGACTGTACACAAAAATATTTCAATTGATGAATTAGTACGAACATCGCATAACCTTAAATTTATTTTTATGAAAATGGCCTTAAAATTGACTACCCCAATTATAGAAAAGTAGGTATGTTTACATAAATATTAAAAAACTAGACAGAAAGGATTCTAAATTATTTTAATTGACCAAATAAATTAAAAAACAAACAAAAAAGGCCGTGTTTCCCCTAGCACGCTAAAAAAATAGGGTCAGTAGGTCAACATATGTCAAGTGTCCAAAAACAATTACTCTGTATTTGTAATTGTGAACAATAAGTTGTAATCATTTATATACCAGGAAACATCTTTCAACTTAAATACTTCTAAATAAGCACCACATGCTCTTAACACAATCATGATGGTATCTTTTAAAATTACCCAAATTTTCAGACAGCTTCTTCTAGCTGCTGTAGAATCTTGTCAGTGCAGACCTTGGCTTGCTTCTCCCTACACTGTGTTGTACAGATCAGTCTGTACTTCCTTAAGCTGGCTGTAGTCGATAGTACTAAGCTCCTGAGGCTGGAAAGCTAAGCAATTATCCATAAATATCAGCAAGAATAAAATTAACTGGTGAAAAGAGATTTCTTTGAGACCGCTGCATGGTTTTCCGCGTGAAACAGAACCAACCACTGTAACACAGAAATAACATGAATCCACAACACAAACCAAGCACCTCCGAGGGTTTTTTTTTTTTTTTTTTTGCCATGACTGTCAGTCGAAGAGAGGGGGTGGTGGGCAATCCAGATTATTCTCCACGTCATTGGCCCAAACAAAGTTAGCCAAAAGAATATAGTGTTGCATCTGGGCCCACACTGAAACACATTCTCCTTGTCTGATTTCGCAAATAACTAACAAATTTGAAGCTCCCACGGCTGACTCCATAGGTCAATGTCATGTAGAACATAATAACCAGCTGGCAGGCATCACGAAGCATTAAAAAAAAAAATCTGATCGCTCACGAAACAGAGATTGGTCAAATTAGTTAATTTCTTTCCTTTTTTTCCCACATGCCAAAAAACCCCACTTTTGGGTCAGCACAATTCTGCCAGGTTGGTCAGGTTACGGGAAACAGCATTTTTTCTATGCCTTAGAATATTGTTCCCGATGCATAACAATTTCTTTAAATTAGACCGTTTAATAATTCGGGAAGTGGGGATACTAATTCTAGCAGTTTGGCAACTAGAACAGTTGTCCATTCTTGGTTGACAAGACTCCAGCTGCACAACATTTCAGCTATGCATTTGCCATTGAAAATGCCAGCAGGGTAGTCAAGGACATGCTGTTGTAGCTTCTGTAGAATGAGGCCTGGGATCATCCTGCTAATAATAAAACTAGCATAACTTCCCAGGAGGAGATTCTGACCTGATGGTAACATACGCCTCTCTAATATACTTCCAATAAATTCCACATCTAATGCTCTTTTCATACACATGCAACTCAACCATGCAGTGGGTACTGTTACACCCCACACCATCACATATGTTAATACATTTTGCTGATAATCTGATTGGTTGATTTCATCTTTGGTACGAGCCTTTTCAGTCTTCTAGAGCACTGGGGATACATAAAATGAAGGTTATTGTTCCAAAATCTGTACCTATTATGCAAACCTTCTTATATGAATAAATACACAATAGTATGGAGTACCTTCAAATAAAAAAAAAATTAAAAAATAAAAACATTTTTAAAAAGTATCAGCTTGTCTTGAAAAATATAAAGATAAGGGTTTTTTTTCGACAAATTTGAGTTTTTCCACTTGAAAAATTCTCAGGATTCCAAATAAAACCATTTTCAAAAGAAGATGTTTGTCATGAAAAATTTTCCATTCAAAATTAGATAAGTACATGTTGTTTAACTAAATCATGCATTGGTGGCAATATCCCCCGATCTGTTCTGCACCGGGCAGAACTGAATACATGTGAGGATGTGTCCGTCCAAAACGTCCACTCCGACTTTTCTATCCCCTGATGATAAGAAACATATCTTTTTTTCAATCAGATGCACTTTTTATAAAGTACATCTAGGTATGTAACTTCAAAGCAAAACATATCTGAACCGGATTCTGAAACGTTGATTACACAAGCATGCGAATGTGTGTCCGTCCAAAAGTGTCCACTCCAAAATCTGGGTTTATGCCATCAGTAAATTAACACAAAAGATATTTCTACCAATAAAAGCTTATAAAAAAATATTCATTTGCAACATTTTATATACTATACATTTACAATCTTACAGGCTGCTGATTTGAAAGGAAGTAAAAATAATATTTTAAAGAAATGTTATTGTTTTGGACATGCACACTTTCAAAGGCCATAACTTCCAAGAAAATACCGTTACAGCAAAATTGGAAAAGCTGTGACTCCACTGGGACTGATTGCCCTAAAACACGGTGAAAATGCCCGTACAAAAAAAAACATTTTACCCCCTAAAACAAGCTGAAATTTGGACTCATCCGACCACAGGACACAGTTCCACCGTCTTCGTCTGAAATGAGTTCGGGTCAGAGAACTCCTGACTTCAGAAATGTTCCGTTTGATCTGACTAACAATTCGCATGTATTTTGGCACAAAAGAGTGAGGCATTACATCCCGGGTTGCAGAGACTACACCTTTGTTGGATGCTAATTATAATACCTCACCTACTACCTGAATATTCTATCTATCCTATTCTTATTTTTTTCTGTCTCTGTAAGTATTTTGTTGAATGTGTCACAGGCATTAAATTCTAACTTGGTTAATTAAATTTTAATTTCCACAGTGTGCCCTGTGCTTAAAGCCCGAGACGCAGCCTACAAGTCAGATGCTGGCTTACAGTAGGGCCCAAAAATAAATGAAACAGGGCATCCAGCTGGCAAAACTCAAATACAAACTGCACATTGAGGAGCACTTCAACAACAACCCACGCAAAATGTGGAAAGGTATAAGGATTATCCAGGACCACAAGCACAGCGACTATCAGATCAACCATGACCCCACTCGGCACCCTCCGACTCATCATGCAGCAGGGAGACCGTGCATCTTCCCCCACCAGAGGAGCAGCAGCAGCCCCCGGCCTGCAGCGGCACCAAGAGTGTTCTACCCTGTGGAAGATCAATATCAACAGGGCTGCAGGACCAGATAAGGTGTCGGGCTGGACCCTGAAAGCATTTGCTGACCAGTTGGCAGGAGTTTTCCTTGACATTTTCAACCTGTCCCTGCAGCTTGTTACGGTCCCTGTCTGACTCAAGTCCTCCATTATTGTGCCTATGCCCCCCAAAAAAATAAATAAATAAATAAAATAAATTTACAAAAAAAAAAAAAACAGCCGCTACTTGCCTCAACGATTACGCCTGGTTGCCCTGACCCTAGTAATCATGAAGTGCTTTGAGAGGATCCTCCTTAATCTCATCAAGGACATTATCCCCGCTGGTCTGAACTGCCTTCAGTTCGCCTACAGGGACAACCGCTGTCTCACGAGCACTCCACACAGCCATGACCTATCCAGAGCACCCCAACACTTATGTCAGGATGATATTCGTGGACTTCAGCTCAGCTTTCAACACCGTTCTCTCGGACAAGCTGTTACTAAAGCTCTACAAGCTAGGACTGTCAGCTTCACTGTGTTCCTGAAAAAGATTTTCTCACCAAACAACCCCCGGGTGGTGAGGATAGGGAACTCTACATCTTCCACCCTGATCCTGAACACTGGAATACCGCAGGGCTGTGTGCTCAGCCCAGCCCACTTCAGCCTTTTTTTACGCACAACTACTCTGCTATTCTCTCCACAAACACGCTCGTGAAGTTTGATTTGTTTGTACCTCGTCCTTCAGGAAAGTGGTACAGAAATATTAAGACCAGCACAACCTGACTCAAAAACAGCTGCTTCCCCAGAGCTTTGAAAGCCGTCACCCCACACACCCCCTACTCCCTCACAGTCACACTCAGACATGCAACCTTCTTCCACTGCCACATACTCACTCGCTTACAAGTGCGCATGCACACACCCAACTCTCACACATTAGCACTCTTTAAAAAAAATGTATAGAAATAAAAAAATAAATTTACAAAAATTTTAATCCACAAACTCTATGATGCACTTTATTTCATTTACATTTACACCCTAGTTTATATCCTCTCTGCTGCTATTTATCTATTTCATCTCATAGTACCTTCAATGTACATACTGTATATCCCAGTGCTCAGCTTTTATTCACAGGTGTTTCTAGTTTCATCTTTTCTCTACACTTCTGTCAGTTTATTAGTAAGTTTACACAAATTAACAAATAAATGATTTATTGCATTTTTGAAAGTTTCCAAACTTTTCTGGCAATGGGGTTGGTATTTGGATGGGACTCTCCAGACCCAAAAAAGCTAAATCATCTCTCTTGCCTGAGTCACAAGATATACTACCTCTTGACTATGTATTGAGGAAATTCCAAATTAAAATAGGGACAGTTAAAAAAGCAGTTAAAAAAAAAAAACAAAAAAACCCAGTTGGTTTCTTTGGCAGTTTGTTCTTTGACCCCGAAAATGTGCATGTCTGTATGAACTTACGGTTCTGTAGCATCTGCATAATGTGGTGTTTAATCATAGGCAGCACAATTTTGCCTCCAAGGCCACAGGCAATTCTGTCAAGAGCACTTTCACCTGCCACAGCGTTACTGGAGGGACAAAATATTCAGTGAAGCATTATATATTTAAAAAACATACTGCTTTTTGTACGCAAGTTAAACACTCCTATGAAACACATCTAAAATGTCTGTCAGTATTAATATTTAAATAAAGATTGTCCATCATAAAGAAGGGAACATTCAGAATGGCAAACATTTTATTTTATCAGTTACACATTTATTCCAGTAATATGTTCCACGATGAAGTGAGTGAGATCGGAACCATTACGACTGCTCCGCCCATTACTCAAGTTGTGGTTTTTATCACTTTACTGTACTTATGCAACATATAAAGTCTTGACCCTTAAAAACGGTTGGCCACTCAGCAATTGTAAGTGTGTCATTTCAAAGAACAAATGACAGAGGTTACAGATTGTGCATTAGAACATCTGTGATAGTGTGTTTGTGTTTTTGTTTTTTTTATTAGGGGCTTAATTTCACCACTGCAGTTTAAGGAGTTACAAATAAATTTAGGCCTTCAATAGTATACAAGGCAGTAGGTCAGAAAAAATTGATTTTTGGTTTCTTGTCACTGCCCAAATGTGAATTTTTCACTGACAATCTTTGTTTAATTAGTACGTCACACTGAACAATCTGAAACAACTCAAACAATGACACGGTCATCAACTGACCGCCCTTCTGCGTGCAAGTTTGGCACCTCTATATACTGTGAACAGTGCCATCGAGGCTGCTTCTTGGATTTAGAACGAGGCCGTTCTTACACACAAGTACATGGCTGCTTTTCAAGTAAGTGTACCTAGTTTGGAATCAACATATGTTGATATGTGTGCTATCCCGTTCTTAGGTGTTGTATTCTGTTCAGATTTTACCTGATAGTTAGAAGGTATACTGCAATGTTGGTCCAGCACCCACATAAACAGCTGCCAAATTTCAGGGCTGGTGTAACCCAGTTCTTAATTCTGTTTTGATCAGATTCTATTTCCATTTCATGAAGATAACTTCAACACTTTGATAAATCTCTTTTGTATAAGAACTGGCACGGTGCTAAAGGTTGACCAAAATCCCTTAGACATTTTCACTCACGTTGCGGGTTGAAATATTTTCAATAGGAAGATGAAAGGTGATCAAAAACCCTCCTCTCTTTTCCTGGAGTAGCTGACAAGAAACTGAAAATCCAATTTCGCTGGCCTCACATATCCACAGAACAAGAAAACTAATATATCAATGGGACAATATATCAATATAGGAATATCAATGGCTAGTTCAGAGCTCCACACTAGTAATTAGTTGTCAGAGTTTTAAATACTTACAGGATGAGAACCCTGATATTGCTGGAGGAGCTGTGCATGTAATTCCTAAACTTTAAATTCAAGCTTGAACCTTTGGCTCATCTTAGTTAAACGACAATATTCTGTGGTAGCCATCCAAACAAATTTTGACGTACATGGAAACATCTAAATATTCATGGACGGTCATGTCTATATTCAGTACCTTCCTTTAAATCAATAGAAGATAAACAGATAAAAGGCTGAAACTGCAATTAGCAATTTTTACTCAAGTCACTTCAGCCCACAAAACATTGCTTTCAGAATAATTAGTGGCCCTATAATTGGTTTTCTGTGTGTGCAAATAACAGCACTAAGTCCGTCAATGTAAAAGAATGAAGACACCAAGTCTTGGTCCACTGCTTCACAGAATATGGACGAGCTTGTATACTATTCCGATGTTTCAACCAATTTTGTCCTGAGGTTACTCCGATTTTTCCTAGGAAGCCAGCTAATTTTATTTTATGTCCACATAGATTTGCTGAGCCTTTATCTGATCAACTGAAGCAACCACAGATCACAACACAACAGGTTGAATTTTGGCAAACTAAAATTGGAAAACTCAAAAGGCCTGTGATATGGCCACATACCTAACTACTTGTAAGTGTAGGCAGGATAATGTTCTATTCATTTATTTGAAATTCACAGAATAACAAAGACTAAATTCAAAATAAACCTCACATCTAAAATTTTCAAACCCCCCTAACATAAAATGAACACCATTACAAATATTTTGTTACCTGTCAAAATCATCATCCTCCAATTCATCTGCCATTGCCCACTCTTCATCCTCCTCCAAGTCCACCATCATGGTCAACATCTGTGGCACTGGGGGGGAAAAATGTAAACCTTGCTGTGATCTCTGCATAAATTATACACACGAGTACTTTCACATACACAACAAACAGGTCAATATATAGTGCTGCTTGAAAGTTTGCAAACCCTTAAACTACATTTGTTAAATCACCGGATTTTAAAATGAGATTTTCACAAACCCACTTGGGGAGAGTGTCAGTGAACTTGTGATCCTCAGGCTGACAGTCACACATCTTGTCAATGCACCACTTAGGAGCCCAAAGCCAGAACACCTCTAAACACGTGTTGCGAGGATCAGATTTTGACACAATCCAGATGTTTAAATAAAACAGGGCACCCACTCGTATCTGATTTTCATCTGGTTGACTGGAAATGCCTGACTAACCTCATCTTTAAAAAAAAAAAAACATATAAAATAGGTCATCCTAGATCTTCACATACTTTTGCCACTCACAGAAATGTAATAATGGATTATTTAATACAACAAATACATGATTAAGTATAAGCTGCCCCCCCCTTGTGTTCTCACACAAGTTTAAGACTTGTGTGAAAACGTACTGATATTTATGCAGAAATGCTCTAAAGGGTTCAAAACCTTTCTAGCACCACTGTAAATGGTTATTTGTTTAAGGCGAGACCAAGACAGTAGTCTGAGTATCAAGTTTTTCTTGTTCTTCATGGCAATATTATAGTATTTTGTCCATTACCACTCTGAGCCACGATGGCGGTGTGTTTCCTCAACATGGCGGCAGCCGTTTCGGAGAGGGTTACAATCACTTCAAGTGCCAGCTGCCTCTGCATGTTTGTTAAACTTGTATCCGCACACAGCTAGAGACACAGAAAGCAGACCTTTTTTTTAAAAAACAACCATCATCGACTCAGTAACAGGCATCTCCATATCCCAGGATGTGTGTCTGTGCTATCCTCTCTTGACTACCTCGTTAGGATGTTCCATTGTAGATGTGACCATTTATTAAAACTATGAAAACAGTCACAAAAAATGAAGTGTGTGTCATATGGAGTACATCTTTATCTGTAAGCACTGTACCAAAAGATTTAAATGTTTCTGCTTCTTCAAATAATCTGAAAAAAAAAAAGAAAAGAAAAAGCCTCCTTACCCTCTTTACATTTTGGACAGTCGTACTAAGCATTTCACTACATATTGTACTGTGTATAATTTGCATGTGACAAATAAAATTTGAATTGAATTGAATACCCAATACTTTCCTCATTAAAGTCAACCAAACCCAAAACCAGCTGCAAAGATCTCCAAAAGCCTGTACCAAACACACGACTTTGCTAGAGAAGAGGTATCAACTAGTACATTTTAGGAAGTTTGAAAGAGGTCAGTGAAGTTTGTTAAGCTGTATAATCCCAGTAAGAGCTTCAGATGCAGGTTAGCAGGTAAAACTACACCGTTTTTTAATCACTAATAGATTCAATTTAATTTTATTTGTCACATACAAAAATCATACACAGTACAATATGTGGTGAAATGCTTGTTACTACTGTCCTAAAAATTGAATAAAAAAAACTATCAATATCAAGAACAACAATATAATTATAACTATTTAAGGGACTTTATAGTTAAAGTCAATATAAAATATCAATATTAAAAAAATGTAAAAATATACAAAAATTTAAATATAAAATAAAAAGTATGTATAGTGTATGTAACTGTATATAACTGTATGTAAAGTGTCAAGTGTCTGTAAGTGTAAAGTGACCACCTATTAAATATTTCTCATAATGAAATAATATTGCAGGACATAAGTCATTGGAAAGTGTAAAACAATTAGGGGTCTCAAAAATAGTTATGGTGTAACATATAGCTAACTTAGCTCATTTTCCCACTGACTTACAGTACACGAGTGGGCAGAATGCTACACTGTACTGCAGACAACGACACTGGCCTACGTGATGGGTGAATGAACACAGCTCATTTTAAATATACTTCCTTCAAAATAATTACATAATGTAGTGCATGTGCTGTATATACAGGGTTTTTTAGTAACTTGGCAGTTTGCTGCTTGACTGATCAGTACTTTAAAACACTGTACACACACCACTTCTTACTGTAACGAGCTTATGATGTAATCAATGAACTATTTTATCTATGCATATGTGAAAGCTACCGTGTGAGCCCATAATGCATGTTTTATATCTGCTACACAACCCAATTCCTCTACTGCAATAAAATACATGACCCGCTCCAGCATGATACGGATTAAGTAGGAAATTTGACATACCGAGATATTGATATTTGTAAAGAGAATTGAATTTTTCAGAATGAGGTATAATACATGATTATAGCATGGAAATTAACTGAGTTACATCACTTTGCATGTCGCTAATTAGGAAATGCTACTTTTGAGAAAATAGTAATCACAGTTACAGAACCAGTTTCTGAAAGTCCGCATCTGAAACTCCCGAACATCCAAACACTAAATGAATCCTGCTCTCCACCAATCAGCGCCATTTTACTAGCGTCTTCCTAGCAACAGGCGAGTCCTGTTTACACCGAGCTGTGCCTGTTTTGAGGCTTCTCATTGGTTTAGCATTATATGATTGGGGGAATCCTTCTGGGATTCTGTAAGTAGGGAGAGAGTTCGGGTATTTGGTAAATTGGATATTTGAACTTGGTCATGTTGAAGATTATGCTGTGAAGGATGTATTTTTGGCGATATTGCATTTTCAACCAGGTACACCACTTTCAACTTACTTTGGCTCTCACTCAAAACACCACCTTGCGACATATGTATTATTATGCTGGAGCGGGTCACATATTAAGAAATACTGAAGGAACATTCAAAAATGTAATCTTTTATGTATGGATGCTTTTTAGATGAAAGCTAAATGAAAACAGAACCAGAAGTATTGTTCAGTACTAAACAGTGAATGTGTCTCCAGCCGGGCTTTGGAAGTTACATAGGTGGGTAACTCCCAAGCATTAAACCGAAGAAGTTACTATTTGCCTGTGAAATACAACCTTGATGATCAGCACTGACAAGCAGCCTCAAGGAACCACCAGGCAGGAGGGAGAAAGAAATAAAAATGTTTAAAAATCTAACTAGTGGATTGTCAGATAAATTAACAAAAAATTAGAACAAATTATAAATTACTGCGTTTACCTTGAGGCAGAGTTGTAAAGTGGCCTCCAAGTTTGGCCTCAGGTACTTGGGGGCAGTGTCAGCAATTTCTACTAGAGACTTCAGCACAGCATCATCACCCTGGTAACAGGATTCATTGACTGCCTGGAGTACAACAGGGAATAATTATTAGCATCTTAATACCTTCTAATCTGATTAGGTGAAATGGAAAACACATTTGCAAGGAACTCTCAATAAATAGCACCAGACACACCAACACCAAACGCCGGTCCTGACGAAACGAAATGAAAGACACTGGGGCTGAAAAATGAATTCATAGAATAAACTACATGATCACCAAATGTGACATGTTAAGTCATAACTCATGCTAGCATGCACATCTAGTCTTTATTTTTTTTAAATTGCATTTATTTTAAACTTCTCACCAGGGAATGGAAAGGATATTTTGACAAGATACTAATAAAAAAATCGTGTCCACTAAATAAAATGCCCTCCCCCCACACTTTTAATTGCTAACTGATATCAAAACCATTTTAAATAATACAGATTCTTCTAAAAAGGAAACCTACAAGTTATTTAAGAAAGTGGTTTTATTTTTTGTTATATATTTACACTCGCTCTAAAAATTGCAAAAGCATGTCTTATCCAATTACTTAATGGAAAAATCAACAGCTGCAGCCCTTAACGACATCAACATTAAAGGGTACCTGTGGCCAGTTTGTATTACTAGCTCTTTAAAACAATTACGTATGACATTCTTTTTAAGTACGCGCGATTGCTGCTACACTACTATTACTACTAGGCGGGCACAGCACACTGTTTATTTCTTGATTGGCTCTTCGGCCCTAGTAGTGACATACATTTGTTGTTTTGTCCTACTGGCTGAGCTGCATACATCAGTCTAAGATAACATTATCAGCCAGTGCTGAGCTGTGTTGCCAGGAAAACGGCAGAGTGCAAAGCACATGGCTGCACGAACAACAAGCGCAGAAATTGCGGAAAACTTCATAACATCGGAATAGGCCGTATTCTGACATTTCCTTTCGGAATTCCTTCACAAAAAGTCAAAAGCAAGACAGGAGCAACGCCTCGCCAAAAGGAACCAGTAAAAGGTAAGTATGAGGGGAGTTTTATCATTTAAAATGGCGCTCACTGCTTGTTTACATGCGCTGGACGACCCAGGCTAACGAGTTCACGTCACTTCCAGTAATCAGTGGTTGTTCCACATTGGTTAAGTCTCAGCTAATGAACGACAGGATAAAATTGCCCAGTATTGTGCTTTTTATGGTCATTTTCGATAAAATAAGCTCTGTATCGCTTAAACATATACATTACACACAAAATTATGCATGTATTGATTGCTCACCTGTAGCACACCAGGCAGAAGATCAGAGAAATGTTTAAGTATTGCCATGTTGCTCTCATTGGAGAGAATGAAGGAGGCAGTTGCACGTGCTGCGAGTGTACAGATCTAAAAAGCAGATTACAAGACATTAAATAAAAAGTACAGCTGTACCACACACCAATCAGCATAAGGCCTAAAAGAAAGGGGAAAAAAATGCTGTTTCTCCACCAACAGGCTCAAAAAATATAGGGTCGTAAGTCAGCCTTTTTGTGTTTCCCCCTTTCTCGCGAGTGTATGTTATACCCCAAATACCATGAATGAACACAAGTGTCCAAAAACAATTATTCTGTATTTGTAAAGGTGAACAATAAGTTGCAATAAGTCTAGGTCGAACACTCTAGTAAATGTTTATATACACGCAAACACCGTTTAACTTAAACACTCTTAAATAAGCACCACATGCTACTAACACAATCATGCTCTTGTAGAATCTTGTCAGTGCAGACCTTAGCTCTCTTCTCCCTAGACTACGTGTTGTACAGATCAGCTTGTACTTCCTTAAGCCATCTGTAGTTTATAGCATTAAGTGCCTGTGCCTGGAACTCTAAGCAGTTATCCATAAATATCAGCATGACTCCGGTTCTACAAAGGATAAAACACACTTACCGGTGAAAAGACATTTCTTTGAGAGCGTCTGAACAGTTTTCACAGCCAATAGTGCAACAAGAACCAACCATTTTAATACAAAAATAACATGAATCCACAGCACAAACCAACCACCACCAAGGTTTGTTTTTCTTCCTTCCATAACTAGAAGTTGAAACCAGTTACCCACGAGAGAGAGGGCAGTGCACAGTCTAGGTTATTCTCCAGGTCATTGGTCCAAACAAAGTTAGCCAATAGTATATAGTGTTGCAACTGGCCGCACACCAAAGCGCATTTTCATTGGCTGATTCTGCAAGTCCCTAATAAACGCAAAGCGCTCGCGCCGACTCTGTAGGTGAATTTCATGTAAACAAAATAACCAGCTGCCAGACACCTTGACTCAAAAAAAAAAATCTGATTGATCACAAAACTGAGAGGTCTGTTGGTTTAGTTGTTTTTTCCACATGCCAAAAAAACCTCTGGGATGGCACGATCTTTCCAGGTCGGTGGGGTTGGGGGAAACAGCATTTTTTAAACAACTAACATCCATACATTTACAAATAGCTACAGCCCTATAAGAAAAAGCCCAAAATGGGGATAACAAAGTGGGAAAGAAGAACTTTGGTTGAACAGTAACTCAATCTAACAGAAATAAGACCATATAGAGGTCAACATTTCTACTATACAAGACCACAGTGACTTTCACGAGAATCCAGGACGTGTTGCAGCTTACCAATGTGAGCCACTGGCAAATGTACATAAAAAAAAAAAACTTATAAATAACAGGCTGCGTATAAACTGCCGGTTTAAAAATAAATATATTTTATGTAGTAGTAAATTATACTATTAAATCTGGGCTATTAAAAGTAGCCTTGCTTTGGACTCCCAAGTGGCGACAAGGTGCGTGACTATCACAAGCTCGATCACAAGTTTGATTCCGGGTTGATGCCACAGCCATACCTGAACGGGAGTCCATGGGAGTTAATTGGCCAAGCTCTCCTGGGAGGGAGGAACGGCATTTCTTAACTCTTTCGAATTGTGTTTCTTAAAACCAGTTCAAAGTTTGATAGACTTTGGACACGTTTAAAATAAATAAATAAATAAATGAGAGGACATAAATTTATAACTTCGTACAGAACTTGTAAAGTCATCTCCCTGATGATTAAAAAGATCAAAAATTAAGCTGGTGTGTTACTCACCTGTGGGTTTTCATGATCTTGCATGCACTGCACTAACATGCGTTTGATAACCTCCATATAATGCTGCTGCTGGTTCCCAAATATTCCTGGGAAATTCCTGGCCACAAAAGTTGAAATAAAAAAAAAATTTAAAAAAAAGTAAGGGGTTAAACTGAATCGCTTTCATGATTCAAGATGTATGACTTTTACCCAAACAGTGGCGACAACTTACCAGAAAATGTGTAGCGCGGCCTCTCGTAGACGAACATTCTGAGAGTTCACAGAGTCAAACAGAAACTTGAGAATTTCTGGCCACTGGTTGTTTCCATCGTCATCTTAAAGAATGATGCAGGCGCACGATTAATTCAGCACATGACTGGATAAGGAAGGTCTAACATTGACGTCAGAAAACTAAAAGCATCAGTAAATCCAGAGATCATTCTGAAGGCACTTTAATCTCACCAAGAAGATTGCGGGCCAGCTCAGCGGCTACATCACAAATCTTCTTGCGGATACTGGAGGAGCCATCTAACTGGATGCTGGCAAGCAGCTCTGTCTTAATGGCAGTCTGAATGTCTACTGTCAGGCTGGGATAGACGTCTTCAAAGGAAGAGGACAATAATCGCCGTAACAGGACAGCTGCCATCTGCCGAACCTGAAAGCGAAGCATGGTAAGGACATTTAGTCTCAAGACTGGCCTTAAGCTTTCGTTTAAATATGGCTAGTTGAGCTGCACCGTCCTCCACATTTCATGGCTGAAGTGCCCTTGAGCAGGGCACCTAACCCCCATTAGCTCTACTGGGCACCCTAACGTGTGCGGCAGGCCACTGTTTACGTGTGTGTGTGTTCACTTAGGATGGGTTAAATGCAGAGGCAATAAGTTCCCTTGCGGGATTATTATAGTGTAGCAAATTTAAAAATTAAATAAAAAAATCTAAATCCTATGAGTTTTGCCTGAAGCCTTTACTGAAGCTGAGCAGGAAGTATACCTCTATACACTTCAGAACTCATTCTGTCTCTTATCAGCAGTCACATCATTGATCATTGATCGAGTTCTACTGGCAGCCACATATACCCATGTCTACCATGCACAACAGATAATGTGGTAAACTAGTCATCTTTTCATCATTACGGTAGGTAACTTAAAATTTAACTGTCCTGTCTCGTACCAGAACTCTGCAGGCTTTCTAGCAAAGTATAATCTTTGTTCTTGAGTGTTACCATTGGTTTGCATCATGAATTACATCTCTGTATTCACATTCATGAAGGCATCTCCTTAGTGTGGACTTTGACAATGCTACATCTACCTCCTTATAAATGTTCATAACTTGAATAAACCTTGCGAACCTCGAGTTTTCCTTCACTAAGAAAAGAATGACAATTATTTAATTTAGTTGTTTTTTGTGGTTGTCCAGGTCTTTCGATGTGTTAGTCTATTGCTTTTTTAAAGGTTGTAGAGATGTTATTTGGACTCTGCTAAGGTTTCTGCTATCCCTCAGATAAGTGTGTATTCTTTACAGCCTAATGATGGCCTCCTCTACTTGAATTGCGGCATCTTTTGAACACATTGAGCGCTCCCATAAAAAAATGTATTAATTAATTAGTGAGTTAGTTAGTTAGTTAATTAATTAATTAATTAATTGCCTGCCAAATTCAATACTTGGAATCAACTCCAGCCATTTCATCCTCTTGAAGCTGCTTATCAGCCAAAAATACAATTATTTTTGACTCACTACTTTTTCTGGGTAACTATTTAAAACAAGTCAGAAATTTCCAATAATTAACAGATATAAAAGATTGAACATTCCTTTTTTGAAGCAACATCACCCAGCCCTAGCCTGAGACGCATACTGCCACATTGCATTTGCAGTGTGAATACCCTCCCAGCATTCCATTCTTCTACTGCACACGCAAGCACAATATTCTGAGGGGTGTTTTGGCCTCTTTATAAAAACTGTTGAGAGCACATGAACCATGAGAAATGACAAAAGCTGCACACAATGCCACACAGACAGATGTCATTATAGGTACAGTTCCTCCCCACTGATCAGAGCTCATAGAGTTAAAGAGGGCCAAATCCACGCATTATGATCTGATCGGTCTGCCCACATTTGGAGGCGGTCAGCACCGCATTTGTGTAGCATCGTGTACGCGACTGTACGGTAGCAGTACACAGGGTACGCAGTATAAAATACACACAACAAAATGGCAAATGTTATAACATGCTTCAATATCTAGTTTAAAGGCTTATTTGAAGACTTGGATTACAAGCAGATTAAGAAGCCGGGTTCATTTTAGATATTTTACATGGCCGGTATGAATATTCATATTTGCGAACTCCAGCCATAAAGAACTACAACACATGCAGTAAGGAGTACAGGTATTGGTCACCCTTACAACATAATTTATACGCGTGTAATACATTTAAACGATACGGATGCTTATTTTAACATTAATGACCATAAAAAGCACAAAACTGGTCATTTTATCCCATGGATTACTCACGGGGGCTGAACCGCAGGCGTTAGCAGTTTTCCCACGGAAGAGACGTCTCAATTGAGACAGTGAGATGTCGCATTCCAGTGACTCTGAGAATAAGAACACCGTAGAGACGTGATCCAAAAATAACTCGGCTTTGCTTTCACTAGTTGTTTAAGGAACAAAAAGAAACGTTTTCCGCCATTTCTGCACTTCAGCGCTGGCCAATAATGTGTTATGATGCGCGAGTCCGTGACGCAGCCCAGCCAGTCTGATGAGTTCTTGTCACACCCAGGCTAGAATAGCCATTCAGAAAGGCCTCATGTCTCTGAGCATGCCTATAGTCGTAACACTCACCCGCACTTTGAAAAATGGGCAAGGAATTATGTTGCCGGAAAGAACCGCTGATGTCCCGTGTGCTCGTTTTAAATAGCTACTGACATTAATTTAATTCACCACGGGTACCCTTTAAAAAAACGATCATAATCCACATAAACGCCACTTTCAACTCTTCAAACTTTGCAGAGTGAAGATATGGGCAACAAAAATAAACAAACATAACATTGCTATTGTTAATTAAATCAAAGATTTTCACCTGATTACATTTTATTTTTTTGGCTCTTTCTGTCTTTGTGCAAAGAATCTCACGCTAATCTCTTAGAAAACAATGACTGTATTTATGGTGTCTTGACAACTTGCCACAAACAAAGTCATCACCTGGATTTAATTGGGCAAACAGGCAAGAGCCGCTAATCCGATAATTACTGCAGTGAATAACACGCTTTCAGTCGGCAATGTGTTATTTACGGTTAACTGATGCAGTGAGTACTTTCTCAAAACTGTGCGATATGATGATTTATTATATGGCAAATGAAGTGTGCGTCATCTCCCAGGACTTGCACACATCTAGCTGCGAGTTAGCCCTCAGCTAGCCGCAACGCGCTATGAGCTTTAGCAGCTACGACAGGAAGGCAAACAAGCCAAAGGCTACCTGCCATGGATGCATGTGGAGACAGGATGCATACACTAGATGAGATTGTTGTGGACTGGCAAGCCGAAAGGAAACAAAAAACGTAAACTTGAAACAATGACGCATAGCATGTGTTGAGCTAGACAAGCACAAACTAAGCACAACAAAGCGTGGCACTCCATCCGTTGGAGATCTTTTATTTAAATAAATAAATCAATCAATCAATCAATCAATAAAGTTTACAGGCTCTCCGGGTCTGCGCCCGCAAATGCTGCTCACTTTGAGAAACGCAATTCCCTGATAAATCCCTGAGGTGGTGTTGTGCCAATACCCAGACCCTCCTTGTTCAGAAGCAAGCAACATCACCTGAAGTGAAATAAATCATTTTTTCCTTGTTTGCAGTCTGTACAGACCAATCTCAGCCCTTCAAGGGTTTTTTTTTTTTGGTACAGGCCTCAGGCTGAGATTTCTTTATATGGACGTTGTGGTCTGTTACTAAGCAGTTTATATATCAGATGCTAGAAAAATTAACACTTCCCTGGTGGGGTGTTTTGGGCATGTCCGACCGGGAAGAGTCCTGGGGTCGACCCAGAACGCACTGACTCTCGGCTGGTCTGGGAACGCCTCGGTCTCCCCACCAAAGAACGAGAGGAAGTGGCTGGGCAAAGGGGCGTCTGGACTTCACTGCTTAGGCTGCTGCCCCCGTGACCCAAACCCCGGACCAAGCCGAATCATGTTATGTGCGGTGTCATTTGGATGTCTTATCTGGGATACAGCTGTGCGACTGTCTGAATGGAAAGCTGCAGGTGCATTTAATTCCAAGCTGTACACCACCTCCAGTTCACCTTACCCCACAGTGAAGCGCTATGTGTAATTGCTATGACTTCATCACCCGATCGCTGTTCAGATACTCTGGATTCCTCACCGTCTACTTCAAAGTAATCGCAATCAAATAATTCCGCAGAAATGTCATAAACTGATGAGTTCAGATGTTGACCTTTTCGTATGCATGGCTACACGTATTCAGACCGCTTGACCACACAAGGGTCACATGACTAGTCAATTGCCATCACTGGTATAAGTTTGAAAGTTGTTAACACACAGCAGTGCAGATGAGGGTTTTCCATCAATATAACTAGGTTGGGGTTTCTTTAGTTTATTGGAGTAACCCCAAATACTGCAAATTACTCAGTTTACACAAACCAAAACAATGGGGCTGAGCATAAACACATTTTATGAATGTACATACCTCCTCAGCAGCAGATGCATCTCGAATGGTCTGCAGCAAGAAACTTATCTTTGTTGATCCAGGGATATTATCGTATGTTTCCTAAAAAATAATAATTTGACATTACAAGGTGAAAAACTGCAACAAATGCCACAGTGTGAATCGACAAACATGAGTACACAACAAATGCACAATGTAATGAGGCCCAGAGCATGTGCACAGAAACAACTACGAAAAAACTGCCAATGTTTCACTAAAGCTCCTCGGACAGAATATCCTGATGGAAACATGTGGTCTACAACAGGGCAGTTTTTCCCTGCCAAAATACAACCACAATACCAACTCTCTGTAACAAAATGTAAATAAAAACAGAATGCAATGATTTCCAAAGCTCCCAAACCCATATAACAGCTATAACAGAAAATCAAAATCAGGGAAAAAAAATAAATCACAAGGGTAGGACCATTGATAATTTCTTGAAAAATAATATCGTTTTGAATTTGACGAAAGCAACACGACTTTAAAGATGGAGAGGAGAAAACAAACAAAAAAAAAAAAAACGGAAAAGTAAGCGGTACCAGAAACTGATTTGGTTAATTGGCAAAGACTGCATCTGCAAATTGTGGAATATTGTTCCTCAGCACAACACTGCAAAGACTTTGAATATCTCATTATCTACTGTACATTATATCAAAAGCAAATATCAGCGTACAAGGAACATGGCTGAAAATCAATACTGGACCCCGTGGTCTTCAGGCCCTCAGGTGACACTGCATTAAAAACATTCATGACTGTAATATAGATTTAGGCACCACCTACAGATATCTGTCTGAAGCTGGTGTTATGCTGGAATAAGTGTCCCCGTGTTCCCCCGAGTACACTCTAGAGCAGGGGTGGCGAACTCCTTGTTACTGAGGACCACAGCGCTAAATTTCTTGGTCATCGAGGGCCAAATAATCACTGAACATCTATTCAAAAAGGGCTACCATGAAAATGTTCCTGTTTAAAAAAAGTTTAGCAGCCTAGCTGATTTAGCTTGTGTTTTTTTTATACAGTGCAAGTCTGAGCAGTGGTGTATGAGCCTTTATTTTATGGCTTTTGTTTTTCGATTTTTCATTTTAAATCTTGGGGGTATCATGCAAGTAAGCAATACATAACAGCCAGTCAGTATTAACTGGGGCACAGACATGCGACTATCCTGTTCCATGCCTATGGGGTGCCACTATAAAATGACGCACAGGCTCAGGAACACTTCCAGAGATCGTCATCTGTGGATCCATCAGTGGAAAGACATCACTGGCCCATCACAGTACTGAGTGCAGCATTTACACATGTTTTAGTTGAGATTCCACAGACAATAAATAAATAACCCTTGGAAGGATTAAGGGAAAGGAAAACCCTGCCTAGAGTAGTTCAAATTTGGTGAGAAAGGACAGTATTTGAAGCAGGAACAAAATGAGAGAATGACTGCTTAAATAAATAATAAAACCAATAATCAACTTTAAGCAGTTTAATGTATTCCCTTTAAGTGATAGTTCCCTCACTGAAGTGCATCTTTGAGCCACGGAAAAAGGGTTAATGATAAAAGTGAAAGCTCACTCAGGTCCGTCGACAGTGACTGGTGGCGGCTGATTGCTCCACGTCACAATGTGCCCCTCATATCTACCCTTCTTCTGGTTCTCTCTCTTTAGTTATGCTGTCATATTCAGACAGGACGGAGTCCCTGCTTGCACCCAGCTCTGATAATCCCTTAACTACATTATAAGCATACCGAACAACCTCTCTCTCTCAATCTGTGTTTCTGCTGAGGTACACATGCTACTTCATAGATACCAGTGATCCTAATCCTTCTGCTACCTGAATCTTGTGATCCATCCTGATGTGCTACTACTGGTTTGAGCTCTCATCTTAGAAGCCCCTCGTTCCTGCTGACGACCCACATCAACCTAAACATACACTCAGAAACTGCGAAGAGGACTTTTCACTGCTCGTGACAAAGTCTTACGTTGAGGGCTGTGCCAAAAGTAATGCAAAAGTTGGCATAACTTTTTGAACTGACATGCGTCATTAAAATTATGCATGTTTACAGAACAACTCGTCCTCTATAATAACCCTTCTTTTTCATTGCAGGAACCTAATAAATTCCAAGCAGAAGCAACGGGCCATCGGTGAGTTTTTGACGAAGTAAGTGTGCAGTCTGTCCGACATTCACAGAAGGCCCCTGAATGACAAGAGCAACGTGCACAGATGGATAAAATTGTTTAAAGGGGAAACCAGCATGAAGACTAACCACGCAGTAGGAGACCAACTGCGACCGCTGACACGAATTGTCAGTGAGTGGACGACTCAAAGAGGATTCAAGGGTCGGGTTCAACGCTGGCGCAGATGCATCGCTTGTGACAGTGAATATATCAAGTAGTGCCTTTGTATTGAGAACATATAGCAAAAGTTAACAGCTATTAAAATACAGTGTGTGTACATAGATTTTTAATTAACTTTCATCACACAGACATGTATATTCTTGTGACAACGACACCATTTGACCATGTAGTCACATGACCAAAAAAAGCAGGATTTCATCATCCGCATGATCCGGGCACGAGGAGCGGCCGAGGAGTTCCAAGTGGTTGAACTACAGTGGAGTTTCTGCTACACGATTTGGTTTCGCCCAAATGAGGACGGGTTTCCCTTCTGAGTCTGGTTCCTCTCACGGTGCCCGAGGGAGTTTTCCCCTTGACCGCCATGGCCACTGCATTGCTCATTAGTGACGTGTGGGGTTTACACAGAATCTCAGAAACCCGAAGTTTTAACACTTTCCCAGATTTGTTCAGAGTACGTGAAGCTGCTTAGTGACCACGCCGACTATACAAACGCGCCGTACAAACAAAACTGAACAGAAAGTGGGGTGTGGTGGGCACGGCGGGAAAGTGGCCCGGCACGTCAGTCCTCCCAGCGAGACGGTCCCGGGCTCGATTCTCGGGCGTTTCTGCATCGACGTCACATGTTCTCAATGTGTTTGTACGAGTGTCCTAGTCCAGTCCAAAGACAGGCACCATTAGGCGACCCTTTAGGCTGTTCAGGGTGTACTCCGCCTTCACCCAGTACCGGCCGAGGTGGCCTCCAGCCTCCCTGTAGGATTTAGAAGTTCGGCAAATGAGTGAGTGAGAACTGAAGGTTCAGCTCATGTAGGGAAAGTTAGTTTCCTTGACAACACGTTGGTTGTTTTGTTTACCCAGGCCGCACTGTAAACATGCTAACACGGTGTCAGTCTGCATCATGCTATGCTAGCGGTGCGCGTGAGGGGAAGCGGTCTCTGGGAAGCGGTTAGCCAGAACCGAGCGACGACCGGAACCGCGGCCTAGTCACAACCGGATACTAGCCCCACACTTGCTGATGGAATGAGAGCAGGCAGGAAACGTAAATCTCGTTTTCAACTGCTCCTTCTGGACGGTTCGAAGTCAGCACGAGCGTCTCCCCCAATGTGCTAACATGCTAACACGCTAACCAACAAGTAAAACACTGTGGATAATAACACTTAGCAGCCTACTGGATTGTCGATTACAGACAAAACACAGCTAGTTAGCCATGTTAAGTAACCACAGGCTCGACTACCTGGTAGTACAAGAAATTTCCACCACAGAAGCTTCTTGTTTTAGCATCCGCGCCTGAAACTACGACACGGCGACGAAACTTTAGCAGAAAAACAAACGCGAAGCTACTCCCACAGTACAGGAAACCCAAAACTCACCGAAATAAACCAAGTTCGTCCCACTTAACTAAGGGGTTTGGGTCGAGCTGTTAGCGTTTTATCCGTCCTAGCTTAGCGGACCACCCGAAACTTGCCCCGTCACACGTGGACTGCCCCGCGCCGAGGAGCACGAGCTCACAACAAACCCGGAAAGACTCACAAAGCGCCCACGGTAGCATTCCAGAGACACATTGGTTCCGAAAGCGCGGTCCATACCTCGGATTGTTTCCTAATATTGTTATCAGGGCTCATCAGGTTCCCCAGTAAGAGGTGAAATTGCTGGTGCTCCGCCATTGCTGTAGGATCCAGAAAGAAACCAGCTGATCAGGGAGGAGCCAAAAGAAACCCGGCTTCTGTCATGATTTACCGCCTTATCGGGGTTTACTTCCGGGTAACCGGAAGTTGTCCTGTGTTTTTTTTTTTAAACATGTCAGAAAATTCCACAAGCAACTCAAACTAATTAACTCAAAGAGAGTTTCGGAAATGGCAGATTGGTATTATTATAGTGCACAGATGTTTGAATATTCATAATACCACCCCCCCCACACCCCCACACACACCCCTCCCCATTTTGCATAAATAATAATTAAGTATTAAATAAATCATTGATTCATTCATTTTCTGAAGCGCTAAGCCTAATTAGGGTGGCGGGGAAGCTGAAGCCCATCTCAGCCGACTCTGGGCGAGGATGGAGTACACCCTGGACAGCTCACCAGGCCATCCCATCTAATCTGATATATATTAATCTTATATATATGAAAAAGCTACAGTGTGCGGTGGCCCGGTGTTAAGGTGCCGGATTACTGATCCCAAGGTCGGGGGTTCAAGCCCCACTATCACCGGGATATCACTGCTTTCTCCCCAGTGCAGCTAACTTGGTTATTAAAGACCGTCCATGAGGCATGTCTGTGGTGAGAGGCATGTAAAAGAACCATTGCTGATTTTCGTCAAGAGTAGGCTACATAGCCGTCAGCGTGTTTCTGCCCTGGCTCACCAGGTCACCAGCTGCCGGCTGAGATGGGCGCCAGCCAACAAACTTAAGCAACGTAACATTTATTTCCATCCAGTGTCACGTTCATTTCTCACCAACGTCCTGAATCGATGAGGGAAAAACTGAACCACTCCATAAATTCTCCTCCAGCACATCCCAAAAACTTTCAATAGGGTTAAGGTCAGGACTCTGGGGCACAGATACATATGTGAAAATGATCCCTCGTGCTCCCTGAGCCACTCGCTCATTATTCATTCATTTTGTGAACCGCTCAATCCTACTTAGGGTAGCAGGGAGGCTGGCGCCCATCTCAGCTGATTCTGGGCAAGGACAGAGTACATCCTGGACAGGTCGCCAGGCCATCAACATGCTGACGGCTATGCAGCCTACTCTTGAAGAAAGTCAGCAATGGTTCTTTTACATGCCTCCCACCACAGACAGTGAGAGACATGGCCGGAATTTGATAACCCAGTTAGCTGCACTGGGGGGACAGCAGTGACAACCCGGTGATACCACCGGGCCACAACTGCCCCTTCTTTCATTACTCGAGTCTCCATTTTATGTTTGTGCCAAAAGGGAAGAAAAAGTCCATTGATGCGATAACCTGCTCATTCGGAACATTCAGATCATCAGCTGACTTCATTTTATTGCCACATTAATGTTGCTGAGCCTGTGGTGGCCTGGTGAGCTGTCCAGGGTGTACTCTGCCCTTGCCCAGAGTCGGCCAAGATGGGTGCCAGCCTCCCCGCGACTCTAATTAGGATTAAGCGCTTCAGAAAATGAATTAATGAATAATGTTGTTGATCCTGGACCGGACCGACTGGAGCAACAATTCCAGGGAGATTACATGCTGTGATCAAGGCTAAATGCACTCCATGAAAATATTAGAGTGGGTGACACTTTTTTGGTTGGGCTGTGTAGTTGCACAAACGGTTCTGCATAATTTGTTTGAATTAATGCTAAATTCATTTATTTATTCAGGTGGCACATGGTCCTGGGTTCTGGCGTTTCTGCGTGGAGTCTGCATCTGCTCCCCGTGAATACATGGGTTCCTTCCAGGCACTCCAGTTTCCTCTTTGGGTTGTGTGTGTTGGTCCTGCAATGAACTGCACTCGTTAGAGCACATGCGTCATTATTACACACCCCACGAAAGTGTGGGTTACAAGCTATAGTAAGCATGTTTCAAATAAGGACGGGGCAGGTTAACCAAGGATTGGTTATGCCAGGGGCCCTTCGATGGCCTGGCAAGCTGTCCAGGGTGTAACCTGCCCCCTCCCAGATTCGGCTGAGATGGGCTCCAGCCTCCCCGTGACCCTAATTAGAATTAAGCGGCTTAGAAAATGAATGAATGAATGGTTATGCTGGGAGTCTTACCAGACCTACAGGCCAAGGCAGGTGAAAGGCATGTGGCTTCCACAGGCGCAAAACTCTTTCTCTCACTCTCAATGGATAATGCTCTAACGTTTACCCATGCCTTCATTACTTGGATTATTGCAATGCCCTTCTTTTTTGGTCTTCATTTACATTAAATTTAAAATTACGTTTGTAATTTATGGTAAATATAATGGTCATTATAATACAAATGATTTTGCTAAAATTGGCTTAGGAACACAAATGCTATTATAGTTATAAGGCAGCAAATCTAGAGATTATATACAGATCACACCTTTTAACCAATTATGGAAGGTGGATGTCATCTGGTGTCACTCATATGAGGATGGGCTTCCGTTTTAAATCTGGTTCCTCTCAAGGTTTTCCACATGTTGTCATGAGACGGTGACAAAGAAAAACTTAGAGCTGATGCAATAGACAGGTTAGCGGTACGTACTTGCAATTAGTATGTAAAGTAAATTAAATTATATAAATATGTCCTTTTCTTCACAATACGATAGACAGTCTTGTTACTATGTTGCTAACTTGCTAGTTAACATCGGTGAGCTCTATGAGGTTGGCATACTTTACAGTTAGCACAGTTTGTGAATCATCCTAGATACAAAAAGCAACAAAATATGGAATTAAATATTTGACGTATATTAAACGTATATATTTTTATCTTCAAGAATTATATTTTTCCCACAAAACAAGACTTTCTTAAATTATATTGACAGCAGGGCATAGCAGATCTATCTATCTCTCTGTGCCATTTATGCAATGCTCGTTCAACATATCCGATGGCAATGATTCAATAATTTATTAATCCCATGACATGATGCAACACCAAGAATGAGAAAATCTCTTGAATAAATAATAATAATAATCCCCTTTATGGCCTTGCTTCCACCAACCTAGAAGAGCCATTACATCTTTATATCACTTCTCGCAGGTAAAATAATTTGGAATTATTATCAGTTTTCTTCCATGAGTGTTAAAGCATTTGGCATTACAGCTCCAAAACTTTGGTACATACTGTACCAAATTTCCCCCCATCACAGAATTTAGGAGTGACTGTCGTCAACTGTTGTCCCATTTTTTCAGAAATAAACCACAGTATTGTCTACATTATACTGCTTAAATAGACACTTTTCACTGAATTCAACAATATTCACAATAGAAAAAATACTCCCAGAAAATACACAATATAATTTTATAAAAACAAGACGAATAAACATTTCAAACCACACATTATATAGGTACATGCCTGACAGATGACAAAATGTTTGCACTGGTTAATTCTTAATTCTCAAACAAGTCCATTGGTAATAAAAATTGATGTGGGCTGTGAGGACTGGTATGTTAGTAATAATTCCTAATATACCTTCTATGTAAATGCCTGATCATATTAAGAAACTCTCATAAAAAAAATCCAATGTTACTATTTTTGTGCAGACAATCACAGTGAGCATCAACAAACATGCTACGGGTGCATTTTCTTCACTGGTTCCATTGTCACTTGTGGATAGGGTCCACCTGTGAATAATCGATAAATGTTATCTCTGAAACATTACTTTGAGCTTTTATTGCTTTGGTGAAGAGTCATGTGTCTGCTTCAGTGTGTCTGCATCAAGTAGATAGTTCACGTTAATCATGCCGTTGGTTGAGGAGCTTGACGCTACTGTGCGGAGTGTGTGTGGGGTTTTTGCAGCAGCACAGAGAACAGAGGAATCCCAAAATGAGAGAAAACAGACCCACGGTGAGGGACGCACATGTTCCATATAGCAAAGGAAATTTCAATGAATCCCACACTGAAAGAAATTACAATAAATATTAGTTATTTTAAAATCAACATTTTGTAATTTACTCTAGCATCAAATAAAGCAACCAGACTTTCAAAATATTAACAGTGGATACAAAAAGGGGCGGCATTGTTGCGTAGTGGTTAGCACATCCGCCTCGCAGCAAGAAGGCCATGGGTTCAATTCCAGGGCTTGGACATTTCTGTGTGGAGTGTGGATGTTCTCTCCATGCTTGCGTGGATTTCTTCCGGGAAATACAGTTTCCACCCACAGTCCAAAGACGTGCACATTAAGCTAATTGGCCGTTCCAAATCGGCTCCAGGTGTGAGTGAGTGTCCCTAGTGCGTGTGTGTTGCCCTGTGATGGTCTGTCCAGCTGTTCAGGCTGTACACCTTCGCCCAGTGTTGGCTTACATAATCTCCAGCCTCCCACGACCCTAATGATTAGCCAGTTCTGCAAATGAGTGAGTCATGATGATGATGATGATGATGATGATGATGATGATGATATAAAAAGTTATACGCCCTACCAGGTTTTTGTGATGACCAGTGGAGCAAACACACGCATTCACTAACCTTTCGCATCGCACCAACTGGCATATATAATGTCAGATCCTTGTTGTTGTATAATAAGGCCTAACGTTAGGTCACGTTACATTACCTGAATGACGTGCTTACACTAATGCTGCTAATGACATTACTACTCTCATGATATTAGGTACTATGTCATTAGTGGAGAAAAACTCACATCTTCTGACTCTTTGGACACACACATGCTCTGTCCTGAAGACAACGTTGAACTTCTAATTATCTAAACATAAGATTCAGCTAATCAGTGGCTTGCTAAAATGAATTAGGACCTAGCGTTTACTCATGGACTAACTTACTAGGACAGAGTGTGCACTCATGGACTGCGGACAGACAAACACACACGATTTCCTGCAGAACGAAAATCGGCATGTATAAACGGCGCAAAAGCTAATTATCTCAGAACATTTTCCCCTTTAATGTGACCTATTATCTGTACAATTCAATTGAAAAACAAACTGAAATCCTCAGTACACACCTGCCATCAATTAAAGTGACTTTGATTAGGACCAAATAAAGTTCTACTGATTCAGTAGAATTTTCCTGAAATTCACATACTGTAGTTGTACCTTGCAGCAAAAGGCATGGTCCTCAAAGAGCTTACAAATCATCCAAGTGCTCGCACTGTAGAAATGAAAAATTTCCATATACTACGGAACAAGAGTAAAGGCAGTCATATGAGATAATACAAAAAAAAAATGGATAAAAAACAAAATGTGGTCTGGCAGGCTGCCAAGTGGGATACAGCAAGATTAAAAGAGCTGCAAAGAAAAACAAATAAAGAGAATTTTTTAAAGCAAAATCAACAATGAGTCTCCCAAAAGCATGTGGGGAAATGAGGGGTCTGATGAGGCCCAGGTAAAACTGTTTGGCCATAATTTCAATTGTTTTCACAAAATATTTGGCACAAAAACAACACTGCCCATCATCACAAGAGCACTATCCCATAGTGAAGCATGGTGGTGGCAGCATGATTTGGAACTCTTTTTTTCATGTGAAACTGGGGCTTCAATCAAGGTGAAGGGAATTATGAACAATTCCAAAAGCCAATCATTTTGGTACAAGCCGCTACAAAAAAGCTTAAGATGCAGAGGAATTTCACCTTTCAGCATGACATCGACCCCAAGCATACAGTATCTCCAAATCAACAAAACAATGGCTTCACCAGAAGAGCATTAAATTTCGGGAATGGCCCAATCAGAGCCCAGACCTGAATCTAACTGAATATCGGTGAGGCATCCTGAAACAGGACAGGCCCTCACAATCTGACAGATTTGGAATGCTTTTGCAAGGAAGAATGGGACAAAAATTGCCAAGTCAAGATGTGCCATACTGAGAGACTCCAATCCAAAAAGACTGAATGCTGCCATAAAATCAAAAGGTGCTTTCTGTACATTATTAGTTTCAGGGGTTTCAGTTGAATTGTACAGTTCATAGGTCAAAGAGGTTCTGGAGTTATTTATCTCAGGCTCATGTTTTTCCATCACAGAAACCTGTGATTTTAATACAGTCGCTTTAGCAGTTTATATCCACTGTATGTGTCAAAATTTAATATCAGTATACAATACCTGGAGGAAACCACAGAAATTATAACATTAAAATAAAACTCACATGCAAACTTGACCTGAAGAAAGACCCTTTTGGATATGATCTCTTGTTCTTTTCTCCAATCCTCTGCTGTGGTTGATCGTATCCATGGGGTGGCAGTGCAGTAATACTCGCCAGCGTCACTATATTCCGTGGCATGGATGGTAAGGACAAATGTTCGGGTGTTGAGGCGCTCCAGACTGCAGTCACTGGTGCCGTTACGAAGGCTTTTCCTCACCACCCCCCAACGATCCACACTGGCCAGGAGGACGAATTTATCTGGCGACTGTAAATGACCCTGATACCATTGTATTTCATATGCAACATTTTCTAAATGAAGAGAAATGCATAAAGTTATTTTCAAGGAACAACTGTGTTCAAGAATAGGATTTAAAGAAAGACAAAGTAGTAATAATCATGTATAGACACTTACTCCAGTCAAACTATTGCAGACATGAGTATCCTAAACATTCAAAGTGAAAATGCATGTGGTACCCAACAACTTCTCAGTTCATAATTTGCAAACAAGCCAAACAATGCAATCACTGCTGTGATTGATCTTTGCCCACCAGCTTCTTGTCTCTAATTTATGTCTAGCAGACTTTAGTTCTGGGAACTAATAAAGTCTGTTAATCTTTCATTCATTCATTCATTTTCTGAACCGCTTAATCATAATTAGGGTCGCGGGGAAGCTGGCACCCATCTCAGCCGACTCTGGGTGAGGTCGGAGTACACCCTGGACAGCTCGCCAGGCCATCGCAGGGCAGAAACACGCTGATGACAACACAATGGCCTACTCTTTATGCACGGCAGCAATGGTTCTTTTACATGCCTCTCACCCCAGACAATGAGAGACGTGACTGGCCTTTGATAACCCAGTTAGCTTCACTGGGGGGACAGCAGTGACAACCTGGTGATAGTGGAGCTTGAACCCCCGACCTTCGGATCAATAAGCCGGCACCTTACCCCTGAGCCACCAGTGCCCTTCTATCAGACAATTGATAGAAAAAGATTTTTTTTCCCTTTTTTTTCTATTGCAACAACTATGCATACCTGTGTTGGATGTTCCTGATACACTGATCATGCAATCTATCTTGATTGTTTCCCAGGGGTAAACACTGGTGGTGTCGGAAGTTATGGAAAGGTCAAATAATGGCCCTGAGGAAAATAAGACAAAATGTCAAAATAATGCCAAAATATCAAATGAAATAATTAATATCATTTTAATTAATATACTATATATGTCTTGTTTAACATTATATTCCTATAATTGTTTACTGAACACCCAGCAAAAGATGTAGTTTTCAGTGTTCCAGCTAGGATTTTGTGAAGGTATGCCACAATAGGACAATAGAGGGCGCACTGCACACTTTAATTACATCACACCATGGGGTATATATACATAAATGTATAACATAAATATAAACATTAAAAGGAATATTTTTATAAACAATAAAGTAATTCAGTGCATTAATGAAACACTAATATATTTACCTCCGCTAAGGTGGGTATGTTTTCACCGGTGTTGGTTTGTTTGTTTGTTTGTTTGTCTGTCTGTTAGCAACATTACTCAAAAACTTATGAACAGATTTTGATCAAATTTTCAGGATGAGACAGAAATGATACAACGAACAACTGATTCAATTTTGGCAGGGATCCAGATTGTTGACTGGATGGAGGGAATTTTTAAAGATTTTTCAGAGCGAGTGACTACGTCATCTGGGTTACTGTGTCCGAACCATACCGAAGTGTAACTTTCAGGCTTGCATTCGATGGTGTAATCTCATTCCTTTACCTAACTGTACAAATTTAGGCCAATTATCACAAAAATAATCTAATTATTAAAACTTCCTCATCTGAGCAAAAGGCCTCTTTGTCAAGGCAGGTCCTATACACAATGCAGTCATATAAATGGCTGGCGTTTGCATTGTAGAGCTCAAATTATAAGCATATGTTGCATTTATAATGGACGTTTGATTAGAAAAAAACGAATGCCGCTGACTAAACGTTCGTAGTTGCCGACAGACGCTTGAGGAAAAAGAGCATTTAAATAATAACATAGCTGCATGGCGAATGTATAAAAAGGGCATGGCGCTGCGCCATGCTAAAACAACCTAGCTGGAACACTGGTGTTAAATCTTTTGTAGCAACTTGTGAATCAGCTTTTCAAAACCTTTTCACTGATCCTTACAAGATTTCTTAGTCCATAGGATTTCTAGAACAGCTTAAAGCCATCCATCCAGCTATGCCCAATATCCTTCCAAATATACCATTGTCTAGTCGACGGAGAACAGTCAACACTATCAAAATTCATACATTCAGAGAAATTAAGCACCCCATCTAGGATATCTGTTAGGGACATGGGTTCATGGTTTATTTATTATTTATTATTTATTCTTACTTGTGTGCTCGAAGTTAATCTGAACTTTATTTGACTGTCCGTTTGTCAGCTCCACCCAGTTACTCCCATCTGGTTTAGTCCATGCTGCAATTTCACAAGAGTAGAATCCTCTGTCCATCATCTGCACATTCTGGATTCGGAATGAAAATTCTGTGTTGCCAGTCTTCACTAGACTCAGACTATACTGCCGACTAGACTCGTACCAGTCCTCTAACTTTAGAACCTGGTCAGGGTTGATTGAAGCAAGTTTGTGAATGGGTCCACCTCCGGTATACTGGACCAATATGAGGACAGACAGGGACACCCCTTCCCTGAGGTTCTTAAGTTTAGCCAGGCAGCTCATTTCAAAAGTGGAGCCACTGGAAGTTGCTTGTTGTCGGCGGAGGGCAATCACACTGAGTGCCGGGCCTGGATAAAGTAGTGGGGGAGATTGTGAGGAACAAGGTGACTTATATAAGTGTAGGGTTATAATATTATCATGTTTAGACACACTAAGCAGTTTAATTTCTATACAAGTCCACACTTTACCTGGCTGTTGAAGATGTACTTGGTGAAATGATAAAGTACATTTCTAATTATTTCTACGCTGGGACCAATATATAGAGGAGGCTAGAAATTCCATTGTTACATCATGAAATATCATTCCTGGCTCGAACTCACATTCACTTGTAACACAAGTGGGACTAAATTATGCTTATAATCTCTAAGATTCTCATAGGAAACCTGCACATCAGACCACTGAGCTCTGTGTACAACACTGTGCTTCAGCAGGCAAGCCAAAGAATCGATACATTTGGGTGAATGAGTTGAATTTATTCGCTAACGCAACTGAATCGATTCACCAGCGCTTTGCAAATATAACTGTCTATTATCACATTTAGTACTCGGAATCATTCATTAAGTCTCAAAGCCGGGGGGAGGCGGGGGTGCTGTGTGAGGCACTGATCTCTGATCGTATCGCGTAGTGAAACTCTGAATCACTGAGAGAACCGAGTCGGGGTCGAGTCGCTGAATCATCCAGCGAATCGCTAACTCGCTGAATCGTTTGCGAACCACTAACTCACTGAATCGCTCAGTGAACCACTAACTCACTGAATCGCTCAGTGAACCACTAACTCACTGAATTGTTCAGCAAACATTGATGCCTGCACTGGTTTATCTTTATCTGTATATATAGTTTTGCAATTTGCAAACTAGATCATTCATAGATGTAAAAAATGTGGAAAAGGGAAATTGAATGCTTGACTATTTAGTGTGAAATCTCTTCCAAGGCAGAGTTAATAACTCAGTGAGTTAACAGGGCCTAGCAACTTGGTGATGCAGGTTCAAGCCTGGCAGTGTTTTTTTTTTTTTTTGTTTTGTTTTGTTTTGTTTTTTGTGAATGAAATGAATCAATATGAATCGATTCGCTACAGTCAAATAAATCAAACGAATCAAGTTAGTTAAAAGAATCATTTCATCTTTGGTTAATAGGTTGGTGAGGTTCACTTTTACAGCATTTGGCAGATGTTCTTATCCAGAGCGACTTACAATTATCATTTTTGTTCCACTGAGCAGTTGAGAGTTAAGGGCCTTGCCCAAGGTCCCAACAGTGGTGATAGTGGGGACTGGTCCGCTGACCTTCAAATCAGGATTCCTTAACCATCATGGCCTTAACCACTAAGCCACCATTGCCCTGGGATATGGGCTATTATACACGAATGTCCACATGTGCAAAAAGACTTTCGTCAATGACTGCACATGGTACTCAAAACATTAAAAATAGTAATTACGACCCTACAATCCCATCACCGACCATAATACTTTGGGGAGGTTTTATGGCTTGTGATACGTGGTCATTAGAAGCGTGATGAAATTGCAACATATGAGCATATTTTAGCTTGAAACCTGCTCAATAATTAACATATCAAACCTAAGAATCTAAAGGAGCTTGAAATATAATATTTTAATCTAATAAGTAACATTTAATTGAAGTTTCCTCACCTTTAGAGGCCAAGCTGACTTTAAATGCCGGCGCTTGATGTTCTGACGTATATTTCCTGACGCCATGGCGAGTGAGTGTCCATGTTGTAATACTGCAAACATATTCACCCACATCTGCATTTGTGGTATGGAGCAGCCGCAGCTTGGAAGCAGCTGGTTCAATTCGTGTTACCATGATGAGACCTGAGTCCATGCGTTCCTTGTATTTATCACTGGGAACGATAGCCCCATTTTCATTCAACGAGGCAATAACATCATTACCACTCTGATTACCACTGGAAGAGGCAGCTGAATAGTACCAACAGACACTCCACTGTTTACCCCAGAACTGGGAAATGTTGGACACTTGACACACAAGTTCTGTGGGATCACCTACGTATTGGGCTACGACTGGAGATTCAAGAGTCACGGTAAGTGCTGGATCTGAAAGAAATAAGAGAGAAATATAATGCACAATAGATAAAGTTATCAGCTGGAACTGGAAGATTGCTTTTACTGAAAAAATACAGGTCATCATGCATGGCAAGTCTGTGAAATAAAACAGGTAAAATCCATAAAACCAAACGGTATGAAACAGGGAAACAAAAATGGAGGAATAAGGAATCAAGAAAAATCATTTGAAACTACTGAAACTCATCATCCATTCATTTATTTTCTTAGCCACGTAATCCTATTTAGGGTCGCGTGGAGGCTGGCGCCCATCTCAGCCGACTCTGCGCAAGGGTGGGGTACACCCTGAACAACTCGCCAGGCCATCGCAGGGCCAACACACATACAACCATTCACACTCACACCTAGGGGTGATTTGGAACAGCCAATTAGCCTACTGTGCATGTTTTTGGATGGTGGGAGGAAACCAGAGTACCCAGAGGAAACCCATGCATGCATGATGAGAACCTGCAAACAACTATTTAAAGTATTATTTGAAATATTTGGTATCCGTCAAACCAATGTGCAAATGCGGGAGGGAACAGGTGGTTTCACCAAAGAAGATTAAGCTATTAGGATAAAATGGCATAGAGTGCAAGAACATTGGTTTGTGTAGTGGAGAACAAGGCTCTTTTAGGACTGGCAGGGATGGATATGCATGTTGTGGAGAAAAAGGTTTTTTAAAAAACAGCTTGCTAAAATAAACCGCACAGAAATAGTGCCAACACATATGAAATAATCGTGGCTGGATTCTAGATTCTGCTTTCTGGCGTAAAGCACAGAGTAATATCCTTAAAAGTGCCAGCCCCTAAAAGTACAACCCTAAATGAGTAAAGGTTGGGACAGTAGTTCTTCCTAAAATAAAAACTTTTTTTGATTTTTTTCGATTCTTGCAACATATTAAAAAAAAAAGTTGGGAATACTTTCCAGTTTGAGATTTCTTTTAAAGGACATTTAGTGGCACCAAGAAAAAAAATTAATTGTTGTTTTGTCCCAGTCGTACTGCAAACAGGTCTAAAATTGTGCACCAATACAGGGTTGACATTGTCACATTTTTATTTGAGTATTGGTCACACATTTTCTACTAGGGACAGGTCAGGACTTCAGACAGGCCAGTCCAGCACCTGCACCCTCTTCGTCCGCGGCTATGCCTTTGTAATGTGTGCAGACTGTGGTTTTGCATTAACTTGTTCAAATATGTTTCTGCATTAATTCGTCCAACAAAAAAGTGTGCATTACCTTTGCCTAGGGCACTAACACAGCCCCATGCCATAACAGACCCTGGTTTGTGGACTAGTTTCCACTATGTGATGGTCAATCTCAAATGGTTCAAATGTCAAATGGTTTTGCCAAAGTAATTCTGAGCTCTGTGGTTACATTATGAATAGATGAATGATGGTTCTTGATGCCACCAACCCCACCATCAACCCCTCTTCAGAGGACAACTTTATTACTATTTTTCACAAGAAAATTGAATATCTTCTCAATTAGGTGCTGACCCATCCATGTGCCCATGCACTTACCTAGCCCAGCCCTGTGGTGTTAATACTCGAATATACAGACAGACGTATACATGGTTTGGACAGATACAAGTTTGGACTGGTGGATTTATTACCAAAAATTTTTCAGGTAGACAAAAGGTTGGGTAAAGTGGAATGCTACAGCTCATATTATAAATAAAGAGATTCGTAAAGAGAAATTCTACCAGTGACTTGCTTTCTGACTTGACTTGACTTGACTTTCCAGAAATACTGAGATCATGAACATAGCCAGGTTGAGTGGAAAGTGATTAATGGGTATTTTGAGCAATACAGATTCAGAGTCTGTTGGTCCATGTTATACATCCTGGGCTGGTTGAGTTGTTCTATGGATGTCTCTTAGGGGACCAAAAAAAGTGCCCAAACCAGTCAATGGCCATGATATTTTTAGAAGATCTGAGCTTTTTTCGGCGTGGTAAAACATTTATTTTCTTTGTATACTGTCACACATCAAACTCCCTTGCTATACAGTGTAAGTACCAGAATGCAGCCCACACAAAGAAAAGCTCAGTGCTAAAGTCCTGGAAAAGTCTGAGTTTATACTCACAGAAAACAAGCCCCTGCTTGCTCTTCTGAAGGACTTGTTCTCTATGTTGCAAACTGTGAACCAGATTGATCACGACCATGCGTCTGCTCGCTTTGCTGCCATCAGATGGTGAGCATCAACTAATGCATCACCCAAACCCCCACAGGCAGCTCTGAGAAAAGCCTTTAGTTGGAAGAGAGACAAGCTATCAGCCATTGGCCATGCCCATGGAGGGATTACATCAGTTCACAGTGGGTTTATTTGCTGTCATCTCTTTTAAGTTGCGTGACATGCTAAATTTCTCCTCTCCACCTGTTCCAAGAGTACTCTCAGTGAGAAAAGACAGGTGTTGGTTGGCTATACAATTTTAGCCAGCTTTGGAAAAAAACGTGGACTCCATTTCCTGCCTGGCCACATGGCAGGAGCATTGCAGATCACAAAAATAGACTAGGAATTTATTTTTAACAGACTGACGCAGGCAGTCGCTTCAGGGATTCTTCTGAAACATGCAGTTTCTGGAATGTTTCTAAATCATTTGGTTTAAAAAAAAACCCACCTCTATTAAAGGAATGGCAGAAATTTTAGGAATAGGCAAATCAACAAATTGGTGCTACAAAAAAAAGGGGGGGGGGTACACTGGCAAGCTCAGTAACATCACTGATGTGCCTGCTATACTTTCTGCTCAGGTTCAGTCAAATGCTTGCAAATGTGAAAGAAACCCAAGAGCTTCTTAAAGCAACAAAATGTTCTGGTCAAGTCAGTCTGACATATTAAGCTATCCTTTCACTTACTGAAGTTAAAATTGAGAGCACAAAGACCCACAAACAGGCAGGAACATAAGGTAGCTGCAGTAAAGGCCTGGCAAAGCATTTCACGAGAGGAAAAACACAATCTGGTTATGTCCATGGGCTCCAAATATCTGTTGGTCAATGACTGCAAAGGATTTCCTTCCAAGTATTAAAATGATGCTTATATTTATGAAAAACGTGTGCAGTCTCATGTTCTCAGCCCTTGACTTTTCTCCTCTTGACTTAAGTCTGTTCTTTATGTGCAACATGTTACTCATTTTGGTGCCTTTGAGGCCTTATGTAGTATCAAGTGCATCAATGTGACGAAACATCATAGTGCATTTTAGTCTGGCAATGGGCCAATACCTAAATAATGTTATTTGCCTAAAGCTACAATAACATTTCTTGTAACACTACATCACACTGTTAAACAGGAAAACATGCATTTTATACCATATATCCCGGGCTTGGTGTGGGTATTTCTGCGGGGCGTTTGTTTGCATGGTTTCCTCTGGGTACTTTGGTTTCCTCATACATGGACATTAGGCTAACTGGCTGTTCAAAACTTCCTCTAGGTGTGCTTAATTGAATAAATGTTATAAAACAGTATATTACTAACTACAGAGTATTTTATACTAATACAGTCTAATGTCATATCGATTATAAAATATTACTGATGAATCATAAAACACTGAATAATCTGGTAGGGTGCTGGATTACTGATCCCAAGGTCAGGGGTTCAAGCCCCACTATCAACGGGTTGTCACTGCTGTCCCCTCCAGTGCAGCTAACTGGGTTATCAAAGGCCGCCCATGTCTCTCACTGTCTTTATCCAGAGCAACTTACATTTCATTGTATTCATACAGTTAAACGGTTACGGCTTATAGGGCCTTGCTCATGGGCTCAACGATTGCAGCTTTGCAGTGTTGGGATTTAAATTCACAAACTTATACTCATATTTTAATCAATGAGACCAACGCTCTCCAATGACGAGGGCTAATCAGTGTAACTCTTGCTATTTCTAATTTTAAGCAATGCTTTGCAGACGTACACATCTCCATGTGTAATATAGTCATGCCTATAAACAGCCACCGAACTGTGTATTGTTCATCTGTTGTTTTTGCCCCTTAGATAGTAAATTGCAAAAATTAGGTCATTGAGTGAAAGAGTGAACAAAAATCTTATGGTCTTATGGTGCGTCCACGTGGGAAGTGATGACAAGCGACAATGTAAAGTAAAGAAACCAGCAATATTAGCAATAAGAAGCGAAATATTCTCAAGCTATTTGAAATGGGCGGGTACAGAATTCAACTGAACTGAATTTTCATGCGACACGATTCCTGCGATAACCAATCAGAGCTTAAAGGCACCCTTGATTGACAGGTGCCGACAAACACAGCGTTCCCCAAAATGTTTTCTGTAGGGAACAGCAAGCACAAGTTTACCTAGGCCACCTACATCAACACGGAATAGCGGCTCATTATTGCCGTGTCTGAATATCCTGTGCTTTACAACTGCAAAAAGAAATTTTATAAGGAAAATAACCTGAAATGTGATTTTTGGATCCACATTTCCAAAACGGCTGGCATTTCCCATGAGTAATGGAAGAGGGATTAATGCCAGAGCAATGAAACTTGAGAACTTCTATACCAAGGGGATCCACTTGCAGCGACACCAGTGGAAGAAGTGTGTACATCGCAGGGAAGACAATGTTGAAGCATAAACTGCATCATGGTCGGCCTATGAACTTTTCAGCCCACCGTCGAAACTCTTTCTGTGTCATGACGCACAAGAGTTTCCATTCTGTACTTGCTGCACAATAATAACATCGAACAAATAAGCATCTTTATTATGGGAATATAGGCTGAAATAAACTAAAATATTAGATAATGATAATAAAAGCTACCAGGGATCTACCTTGATGCCGCTCACACTTTCAGTCGGAAACATTTTTAAACGGGGAAATGTGCGAGAGGGTTACCTAGGCAGCAAGAGCTGACAACGCATGAAAGGGAAAGGGATTCGCTTACTTCACAAGGCAATTCGTGTGTGGTGGCAAAACGATTCACTCATCACTTGTTGCTTCCTGTGTGAATGCTGCTTCAGAGGGCTCTCTCAATAGCAGTGGTGGCTCAGAAGGTTGGGGGTTCAAGCCCCTGTATCTCCAAGTTCCCACTGGTGGGCGCTTGGGCAATTCCCTTAACCCTCACCTGATCAGGTGTAAAAAATGTAGGATAAGGGCGTTTGCCTAAAGCCATAAATGTAAATGTCTAGTGAAAGGAAGGGGGGGTGACAACGACATTTTCACTGAGAACTAGCTGATGTAGGTTTTATGTAATCATGCATGCTTAAAGGTCCAATTATACTATTTAAAGTATTTACATGAACGAGTAAATATGAAGTTTATTACAAACTAACTGCATGAAAAAGGCTTTCGTTTTTTATTTAGAATGACACAGAGTTATAGTAAAGTGTGTGTTTTTTTGAAATTTCACCTGGACACTCCAGATTAATGGGGTACAGGTGGCACATTAGGCTACTTGGCTATTTTAAATTGCCCATAGGTGTGAGTGTGAATTGATGTTTGTCCTAGAGAAAGGTTCTCTTCATTTAAACAGAAACCTTCAAAGTGGCCTAAAGCATCATGGGAAGTGATATATGTGTACTTAGCATACTTTCAAAATTCTTAGGGCTGTTTATTCTTCTGTAATTATATAGTGTGATGATTTCTTAATATTCACCATACCAGTCTGGCTCCTCACGGGGTTTGTAACCTGTGCAACTTCATGGAGGTTTTTTTTTACCACTGCTCCCTCAGGCCTGCCACATTACGACTTCTATATAAGCTGTTTTTTTTAACTATCCGTACAATTGTTTTTTTATAGTAACTAGTCACACACACAGTAGATGTTTAACTCTAACACCAAGATGTTGGATTGATTACATTTAATAGATATTTATGTTTGACAAATTTGTAAATACATTTTTCCCCACACATAGGAAAACTCATCTGCTACTTCAGTTAGCACATAAAAAATTGTTAGCCAGACAAATAGAACAGACAAGATGGATGTTCTTCAGTTGACTTAAGCCAGTTACTGGGGTTAAGAATGTAGCACTGTGGGAATTAAACAATGAGGGTGTCAATCAACCTCTGTTACTGTCTCCAGACCTGGTACTTTTTATCAAACCCCGAGGGCTACTACAGCAACACTGTCTAATCTCTCTCTCTCTCTCTCTCTCTCTCTCTCTCTCTCTCTCTCTCTCTAGCTCCCC
>JAOUQZ010000026.1:2857685-2886793 GCA_028564935.1 Neosilurus hyrtlii
TTTCTTTCTTTCTTTCTTTCTTTCTTTCTTTCTTTCTTTCTTTCTTTCTTTCTTTCTTTCTTTCTTTCTTTCTTTCTTTCCTTCCTTATTCCTTGTTTTGTGCGATCCGACAATGTTAATAATCACAATTTCTAAAAATAAGCAAATTAATTAATAAAATAGGAAAATTGACTCGGGTAAGTCGACTTGTCGGCCGCCCACAACTGTGGTTTAAAGGCGCTCGTACAAACGCCTTGAGGAATGCGCATGTGCTAAGTTAACGGGACACTGTTGGGACAAAGATAGACAAGGACGGAGAGAGAGCTGATATGTAACATGTGACTGTGGCAATGACAAAAGGACATGGCTTTATAAGAAACGAGGAAACAAGCTGCGTAATAACCATCAGCGGCTCACAAGGCGGTGTATACACATGTTCGTGTGCGCATGCGTACTTACCCGTCGGAAGTGTCACCCAGCCACTTTCAAATCTAGCAATCTAAGCAGTGCATGTGTGTACAAACGTCTGGCGGAAGCGATACTACGGACATCTACCTCTACTAAGCCGATGGAAGCAGCATCAGAGCTGGGGGTCCAGTCACTTTTAATCCCTCCCTCAGAGGTGAGGTGAAAGGGGAAGTGTATGAAAGGATTTTTAGGGCAACGTCCTTTTTGAATGTTATGGAAAACGTTGCAACAGTACGAGTGACTGGACTGTTTAAAGCAGGAGTTTCAACAAAAAATACAGAGTATGAAAAGTACTACATGTCCACCATCAGCTCAGGACGGACTCCTGTATTCAAATTATTACATCTTTACATCAATTCGGGATTCTTTAAGAATACAAAAAAAGGGAAAAATATGTATATATATTTTTATTTTACCATTTCTTCTATTCTTGTTCTGTTGTGTTGTCGAAGAAAAATAAAAGCTGTTCCGAAAATTTACTTTATTTAATTTTTTCCCCCTGTCTCCTGTCTTGGGTTTACATAAGAGAAAAACGCCAAACAAGGAATAAAATGGAATTTACCAATTATTCCAAGTCAGTAATCATTGAATTAAAATAACAAACAGTCATCATTGTCATGCTTTCTTTTTTTAAAATTATTATTAAGTATTTAAGAGAACTGGTATTGTTCATACTTGTGATTTGTTTAAAAGTAAAAGAGAGAGGGTGAAGATCCTCCAAATGTGGTTTTGCCAGGAGTCGTCTCAGCATGTCTTTGCTTGTATTTTCTATGGCTGATTCCTTCTCCCACATTTAATATTATTAAAAAATGAAAAATGAATAAAAAAAAGTGATAAACCTGTTAAAATGTAACAACGTTACATTATTGACATTTCATAACATTTCTGCAAATTTAGAAGCTTCCGCCCTGTTTTTAGGATCTAAACGATTCCTCTGTGGGGAAACAGGAATCAAGGGAACTAGTTGGACAGCGTAGCACCGCTCTGTTTTTTCCCTTTTAACTGCAGCCATATGCCGGACATTCTGATGAACAGACTTGATCTTAAAATACAGTCCGATCTTAAAATGAATCCGATGGAGCAGTTTCAGACGCCACGTCTCAAAGCCAGTGGAGAGATGTGTAGTGAGTGTGCATGCAAAATGATCAACACATCCTACCATGGCTGGCAACACAATGCGGCGGGCGGGTGTTGTGGTGCGCAGGCACTGAGTATTTCATGTTCAATACGTGCGCCTAAATACCATTCAGATATACTACATGCATTGCTATGTGGAACACTTTCACATTAGCTGTTTTAATGTAGGTGTTGGATTGCACAATCCAAACCACATAATGTTGATGTGGTAATGCCAGTACCAACAGGAGGTGCGGCAGTAATATCTCCAAACATGTCTGGGCTTCGTACAACGTACATGTAAAAGTACTTCCTGCTTGTCCCCGTGTTAAGCAGCACCCAAGTGACCTACTTGTTGGATATCATTGTAAATACTCTCTTTTTATACATGTTTACACCTGCAGTACATTTTACTTCACTTTTTATTGTGTCAACTGATGCAATCAAGTTTTTTTTTCCTAACCAGATTCTGTCTACTGCATTAATGCAGGGAAAATACTCTGAACTAAAATATAAACGCACGAATAAAAAATGCTGAGTTGAATTAGACCTATAATAAAATCTGCTCATAATCAGCGTTTATTGGTCGACTGAATGGTTTGTTCTGCTGAATTCTGGTAACCCACCTCTCACACCACATCCCGGTGAGATTATGCAATCACGGAGTTATTCCACCCACGAGTACCGTAAGGCGTAACATTGAGTTGGTCAGTCAGCGTGACCAATACACAGGGAACCCTTACACCAGGGCCTGTAAAAGTCCACCCTGAAATTTTCACTTTTGTCACTAGTCACAAGGCGACGAGGACGTCATGGTTCTCAATCGGCCAGCATATTCACCCGATATGTCACCAATCGAACACCTTTGGGATGTTCCGGATCAGCGGGTGAGACGACGTGTTCCGGTTCCAGCTACAGGTTGTGCTGCCGGAGGAAGGGGACCACATTCCACAGGCCACTTTTGATCATCTCGTTAAGTCTGTGCATCGGAGATGTACCGCTTTACGTGATGCATGATGGTGGACACACTCGGTGCTGTGAACTTTGCCCTCTGACCCCTGGTTGGTTCAGGCTGTGATATCTTATGAATTGTGAACGTTTGTTTTGGGTCAATATTAAATTTGAAAAAAAAAAAAATTAATACATTGGTGCGTTTATATTTTTGTTTGGTGTAGAAGATAATAAATTTAGCTTGTTTTATTACTGCAGCGTGATAGATTATGGCAGCTTAAATTTCAAAGCCGCGCAGTGGATCTATAATAACTGCAAAGAGGACTATAATGAACATGAGGGTTGACATGACATCCCTTTTCCTGTTTGTAAAATTCTGCACTAAACTAAAATGTACAATGCAAATATAGGCAGAAGACAGCAGCAGCTTCTCCACTGAAACGTTCACTGTTATTACTTTAACTCTGTATCGCAGGAGTCCTGTTTTTCTCCATCCTGATTATAAAGTGGAGGCACTAATGGACGTCATGTTATTTTCAAGAAGTGCGACTGAATCGGTGCAGTGTGCAGCAGTTATCTTGCAAGTGGAAGACTGGTAACTATAGAAAAGATGCTTTTTCTTTAAACAGTACCCTTGGTAACCTCAGTAATTCTATTTTCACTTGTTTTTCTTTAGCCATGAAGTTTTAAAACGGAAAGCCATTGATGTAATCCTCGCCCCTGTACTCTGTGCCACCGTATCCTCCTTACAGCCTCATGAACCAGGTGCAAAATCTCCTCACATTCAGTTCTATAAATGCTTCTTGGGTGTTATCAGGAAAACGAGGGTGCAAAGTGCGGTAGTAAAAGTCCTCTGGTCTAATTATGATGCATCTTATCTGGTGTGGATTGCATTAATTTTTTCCTTACCTGAGTCTGAGAGCACTTTTTTAAAAATTGTTTTTAAACAATTTTAGGGTTGATATAAAACAGACACGTTCTCAATTTATTTCGACGGTAATTTGGCTTATGTAAATTTTGATCGAATTTCCCTTTTTCCACAAAGTGAAAAGATTTGTATTTTCCTCAGCAAATAAAAATGGAGTGTAAACATTTGCTCGCTCGTGTTTTAAAAGGGATTATACCGAGGAGTTAATCTGACTGTAGCTTCTTTCCACAGAATTCTTATGGTCCCCGGGACTCATCATGTTCTGGGATACAGTTGGGGTTGGGCTACTCATTTTGCGAAAGCCCGATCAGTTCTCTGATGGAGAAATGTTTTTTTTTTTTTTCTTCCCGCTTTCATAGCAGCGCTCCTATGTGCACCCTCAGCCTGCGATTCTGATCGAATGTTATGCAGCGCTCATAGCTCAGAGCGTGCAGAGCTCACTTGACCTTTAATAAGAATAAAAAAAACGCCAAAGTCAAAAAAGGTAAATGGATTCAGTGAGGAAAATTCAGTCTTTTGTTTAAAATCAAAAACTTGGAGAACTTAAATTTCACTTCTCTGTGGTCAACACTTCCTCCACAAGGATATAACAGGACGTAATTCTTTAATACTCTGTTTCTTTCCTCTGAACTTTTGCTCTTGTAAGTAATTTTTTTTAATTCAGCATAATTTTTTTCTTTGTGTGTGTTTTGTACGTTGCTCTTGGGTAACTCTATGCCACTCATTTCACAAAACAGCAGTCAGCTCAGCTTTATTTGTTAGCTTGTAAATATCTTCCTCTTGATCACATTCCATAGTTTGGGCTCACCATGACAGGGTCTTGATGTTGAGGTGCTCCATCCACGCAATAATTGTCGTGGCTGTCCTGGAAACTCCTCAGAGCTCGGGAACATTGTCAGAGTAGAAGGAAAGCAGTTTTCTTCCAGGATAGCCATGAAAAGGATCGATGCTTTAATCCTCTACAAGCCTCCAGATCAACAGTGATGTGCCTCTTCTAAATTTTACTAGTAGGCCTCTCCAGGTCTCCACCAAACCATAAGAGGACCAATTGATGGGTAAAAATCAGAGAAGAAGACTTTACTACAGTCCTCCATGGTCAGAATTGTGTGGTCTTTAGCAAATTTCTTTGCTCTTCATTGATACAAGGCTTTTTTCCTGCTTTGCATCACTTTGCCTGAAGGAACCTGTTTCGATCTGTGCATGCAGTGCACTTAACGCCAGCTGCCTTTTGCCCTTCCTTTTGTAGGTCTCTAGGCGGTTGATGAGTGATGAGTGCCTTTCGGATGAGTTTGTGATCATCCTGGTCAGTGGCGAGTGGGTTTCTTCTTCTGGAAGTCTGTAACTAATATTGTTTACTTCTCGGCCTTGTTCTTGGGAACTGCGGTCTTTGAAATTTTAAGGATGGAAGCAACCCGAAGCTCACTGTACCCCTGACATTAAAGTCAGAACTGAACCCTTCTTTTTCTCACTCAAAACGTTTTCTATTCAACATTGCCGGCGATGTCTTGTTAGGCTGTTGGTTGTAATAGGAGAATGTCTGTGCATGTGTATGTTCTTTGCATCGTTCCTCCAAGCGAGCCAAATAATTTGTTGATCCCAAATAATGTGTTATCAATTTATACTGTGCTGCTGGAGCATTCTACATCAGTATGAAGAACGGGTAACATTACACACATCATTTGCAGCGGATTTACAGTTCATATATATATATATATATATATAAATATTTCCTTCCTAGATAAGTCTTTGTTAATGAATTCTCTGGATAGATTAAATGAACAGAATTTGAGAATAATCCTGTTCTTTGGCTGTAGATAACATTAGAAAATAACTATTGCACAAACTCTGGATCCAAACTTGCAACATGGCAGATGAATGTTGGCCTTTTTAAAGTGTGTTTATTTATTTATTTATTCAGTAATTAATTGATTGATTGATTGATTGATTATTTTACAACATTGGTTTTAATCTCATGTTTTTCTCTTGTCGTTGTAGATAAGCTAAATCGCTACATCTCACACTTGAAGACGCAGCTATCCAAGAAAGCATCCTGTGCGTCTCTGCTTACTCAGAGCCTCTCCAGCATAGCCGAGCACGTCTGTAAGGTATCCTGAACCATACTCATTTATCGAGCGGAATAAACGACGATATTCAGAAAGAATAGTGGTTCATTATCTTAAGTAACAAGATTGTGGGCATTTTATCATCATCCATGTGTCCTTTTTGAACATTCCGCTTCAGTTTAAACCTCTTGTGATATTACAACATTGGCTCTTCTGACAGAGCTCTCAGAGAGATGTTGGAGGGTGGCTGTGGACATTTGCCAATTCGACCGCAACCTTGTTCATGAGGTCGGGTTCTGTTATAGGTTGAGGAGGGCGGGGTAAGCTTTCCACGTCTTTCAAAACTTACTGAATGGGGTTCGAGTCGGGGTCTGTCCTGGCCTCTCGAGTTGTGCCGTCATGCCGGAACGTGTTTTAGGTAGGTATCTTAGCTCCAGTAGAGGGGAAATTGTAACTTACAACATACAAAGACGTTATATACAATCGTATGCGCATATGGGCACGATGGTCAGATGTCCGTAATTTTAGCCATATAGTGTGACTCATTCTGCAAACAGTGCACCTGAATAGGAATCCCGTGCTCGGCTAAATAACAATAACGGTATGATATTTAACATCAATAAAAGTGAAACACAGCTGACAGTCATGAGACACATGAATGATGGAGACAGTCTGATTTCTTTTAGAGTATAATTTCGGGTATTCCATCTGGCAGTGCAGTGTTATTATTTGGTAGCCCCATATAATAAGAACTCATTATGCTTAATCTTAATGCTTATATTAGATGAATGTATTATATTTTTATTAGTATTTCTTTTATTCTCTCATCCACACCCCCATTTTCTTGAAGGGCCCCAATACTTGTTGTGTATATTGACAATGAGACGCACATCCCTTGGACATAAAATCTATCCAGAATTTCATATAGCTGTGTGATTACTACTCATTTCATAGTTTAAAATACTTGTTATAAATAATAAAGAAGAGTCAGTTTAACACTAAAAACAAGACTAAGGGAGACGAACCTGTGCGAAATGTCTACTGAAATGTACATTCTTTTATTACTGTTTTCCCCTGGAAAGAAATCCCTGCCTGATTTTCCTGTTCAACTGATTGCCTCTTCTGTGATAAAACTTCTGAATATATGCATGGGCCATCTACCATTAACATCTGTTTCCTTACCGGAAGCTGGTATATTTCCTCATCTAATTGGCTGTAACAGGGTTCAGCGATGCAGTATCGACCTGCTAGGTGACCTCACAGTTTATGCAGGTAAGAAAATGAGATTATATCACAGTCAGAAAAGCAAGTAAATGAATCATTTATGACAGGGCTGGGTTTGTTGTGTTTTGTATGTATGTATGTATGTATGTATGTATGTATGTATGTATGTATTTATTTATTTTTGAGGCTGCAGTTCAGACTTAAAAGCCAAATTTTAAAGCAAGAAAAAGGCAAAAAGTTCTGTACTACTAGGGTTGCATTATCTCAGCTGACTCTGGGAGAAGCAAAGTACACCTTGAACAGAAGTAGCATGTGTACCTCAGCAAAAACACAGAGTGAGAGAGAGAGAGACCCAGCATAACCAAAAAGAGAAGCATAAGGTAGACAGACGTGATGGCACGCTGGTACATAAAGCAATCAGGCTCTCCACTAATAATCTAATTAATAATCTTATCAATAACCTAAAAAATTATGCGATTGATTTGTTACTTTGATGTTTTTAGGTTACTGTGTGCCATGGACAGCAATATTTTAATGCTTTAGAAAAGATTCATCACAGTCAATGAGGATTTGAGTATGAAAATAAATGCTTATGGGTTTTTGATGAAGTCACACATTAGACTGACCGTCCGTAATCCACAGGGTCCTCTGTGTGGCACAGTTATCACTCTAATTCATTTTTGTTAATTTTCCAGAAAGTGTGGAATTGATGCAGGAGGCTCTTACCGTTCTCCTGCAGTATCTGCAGTGTCCTGACTCCCATGCTACAGTAAGTGTGGAGTGAGTCTCGATGCGTGGTTTATATTTTGTGTTGAGTTTCATTCATTATGCCATTAAAATGTTATGCGTTGTTTTTTCTACCACGTTGCAGATGTGGGTTCTTTATCCGTGCACATTTCATTATACTTTATAATAAGTCATGTACTTTCTAGGTTTTGAAAAAAACACATCAGGCAATTCATAAATGGCTCAGGATCTGTTCGCCGTCAGATTTGTGGAGGACAGTTATACACGGTGAGTATCCACTTCACAGTACACAGTACAAGACAAATTATTTCACATTTTATAACTACGATGTAAATATATAAACTGTACTCTGCAAAAGTCTTCGGCACACGCAGAGGAGTGGTGTAGAAAAAATATGCCTTAAATCTACATATAAATAATGACATTAAATTAAAGATCTCTACATAAAACCAGCAGTATAAATACGTACCAGTAAAATTACTGGGAAGGTAACCTATGATGGATTAGCGTCCCATCCAGGAGGAGTTGAACTCTTAGTCACTTCACGCTACAGAAACCAGGGATACGCACCGGCCCGATGAGCCACTAGGCTCGGGTGTAAAAGCCCAACAGACTCATTTATAAAATTAAGATTTTTCTTCCAGATTTTTCCAAATGCCTTTTTAACAGAGCAAGGACTTTTCAACTTAGCATTTCTGTTCCCGTGCAGGGCTCTAAGGGCTCTAGTGATTGTTTGAGACTACAATTCCCGACTTGGTTAAGTGAATGACTTAGTCTAGTGTCTTGGCAGTTGTTCTGGTGTCTTTAAACAAACCTCTAACTACTTTTCTTTGAAATCTTATGCTTCCTACTTCTGACAGACTTTATCTGTAACAATTATATTCTAAACTGATTTATTTTGCTTTTGGAGCGATACTTCTTTAAGGGACAGCTCAAACCCTTACTGAAGTTTTTGTACTGTGTGTACATTGGGAGGTGACCCTCAGTTTGTAACTTGAATTAACAAGCTTTAAACTACACAAATTTAAAGCACAGCAATAGTTTGTGTTTGGCTCGGGGGCTAATCGTTTTGTTCTCATCTGTGTGTGTGTGTACATTTTTTCCCAATGTGTGGGACAAGTAACAAACCATTATAGTTTAGATGTGATCCATGGGATCATGTTGAAAAAAAATCCATTAAAGATTATTTTTAGGATTATTTGCAATAAGTGCAAATAATGTGTGAATGAATGTTCATCAGATGTCCACTAGGGGGAGCCCTTTCATTACACCTGCCAGTTTATAATAATAAAACCTGCAGTCTTACCTAGATTTTATAGTTTAAGGATTCTTTTTGAAGTATTCTTTTGAAGTATAAGGGGGTCTACTAAATGCCGTAAATATTTTTTAAATAAACATATATATATATATATAGGAATGGCCTTACTAGCTTTGGGTTTTGGAGATGAAAGGAACGTTTGGGTTTTGTGTTTGTGGCCAGAACTCTTCCAGTTAATGAAGAAACATGTGTGTGATGGACGATGGGAAGTGAGGGATTCAACCCTTGAGTTCGTTACTCAGCTCACAGTCAGCCTCAAAGGTACAGTAATGGAAACCAAGGTGCTTTCAGCCCCGCCCTCTTTCTAATTTCATATATAACATCCCAATCTCATACAAAACCTTCTTCTATATATTGCAGTGATTTTTCTTTCTTCTTGCCTCGTTCAGGTCATAGTAAATATACCGAAACTCTTCATAGTAGTGGCATGATCGCAGCGTTATTCACGTCATTGTCAGATATAGAAAGCTATGTCCAGGCGAGTGCAGTGACGGCTCTTGGAGAGGCAGTAACTACATCTGATGTCTGTGGTGATGTGCAGGTGAGAATTTTATTGAACATAAGATTTTTAAAAGTTTATTTTTTTTTCTGAAATGGAAATCGTAAGTCATACCCACTTCGCAGCCTTATATTGATGACAAATTTATGATCCTTCCTGCATATAAAGTGCAACTTTTCATCAATTTTCCTTCTCTTCTTTCGTTCCTTTCATAAGGAAAACGCTGTGACGCATCTGTTGAGCATTCTCTCTGAAGATACACAGGGCTTTCCACGTCGAGCTGCACTGAAGGTCTTCATCAAATGGGTAGAAAGCCCACACTGTTGTTCTGCCGTGGGGCGATCTATTAGCTCGGTACTGGTGCTTGGTGGAAATGACTTTGATTGGGAAGTTAAAGTCCACACTCTGGAGTTGGCAGACCTGTTGATGGACAGATCACTAAATCACTGTCCCAGTCGGAAGACCGGCAGCTCTGAGAGTACGTGCTTAGTGCAGGCGCTAACCACACTGAAGGATTTGGGGGTGTTCAGCCTTCTGTTGAAATGCTTATTTGACTGTGACAGACCTGTTTCTCAGAAAGCCTGCTCACTCCTGCTCAAGCTGAGAACATTTCTGAGCCAGATTACCACCGATGACCCCAAAGTTCTAACTCTTGAAGTGTCTCGTCAGAACTGGAGCGCAGAAATGCTTCACAGATTCCACGAAAAACAAACGACGATGGCGCTTACTCGGGTGAGAAACGGAGACGAGGCTTCTTGTCAGCAAAAGGACACGCCGAGTTGTCCCAGCGGATCTCCAAAAGAGATGGATCTGTGTCAGATGTTAGATTTCTTAGATCTGGAGAAGATGCAGGACACTTTGTCGTTAAGTAGCGATCATGTGATAAATTCACCCCAGTCTCTAATGGAAGACATTTTATTCATGACGAGAGAAAGTGAGGAGAATGTCACAGATTGCTATTAAAAAAATATCGCAAAAAAAAAAGCATCATTTATTGGTTTATGCACTAAAGAATAGTGCAGCATCTCTATCGTCAGCTGATGGCTTCATGTTGAAGAGAGAAACATTCCAGATATACAGTTTAGTATATGGCTGTAAATAAACTAATAGAGGTTGTAACTGACAAAACAAGATTTGAGCATCTGCTTATTCCTGCTGTTTATATATTTAGAAATATCTGAATGTCCCCAGTAATCATATTGGAAATGTGATAAAAAATGACTAGAGGACCAGGCATTTGTTTAAAAAAAAAAGTTAATAAAAAAATTTACAGATTTCTTTTCCCCCTTAAAAACATATTATTGTTTTGAATCAATTAAATTTGCTTCACGGACATTTTATGGATACAAGAACAAAATAGTACAAAGCGTGGAATACTTACTGCACCTGTGGCCAGCTCAGTCAAATCAGGATCAACTTGGGCAGCTGTAGCCTAATGTCTGGGACCGAAAGGTCGCTGGTTCAATTCCCAAACCAGGCCGAAGTGTCCTAACCCCCGACTGCTCTCCGGGCGCCCCGATGTGTGCAAGCCCACTGCTCCGTGTGTGTGTGTGTGCGCTCTCACTTTGGGTGGGTTAAATGCAAACAAAAATTTGGAAAAATTAATGATTGAGAGGTCGAGTATTATACATTACATTAATAAAGCAAAATGGATGAAGGACAGGAATCTTCTGGCTGCAACGTCGGGGGATTTGGCTGATGGCGTTCCACCATTTTCATTCTGGTAAAAGGTAACCTGAACGTCCTTTCTAGGCCACAGTTTTTAAAAGGTTGCCTCAACCCAGCGTATCCCTTTCCGGTGATTCCAGGCGGCTGGACACGGGTGAAAGAAGCCATTTAGAATTTGGGAGATTTCACACTGCCGCTGGTCTTGGTTTTGTTTTTTCTGCGGTTACCACATCCTTATTTGTCTCAGGAAGAGCCAGACAAACCCAATCTCTGCCAGTTTTTTTTGTCACGGCCACCAGCATAAACCCTGTTATTCTTCCTTTTAATACTGTCTCTTCTAAGTGGTTTCAGTTCTTCTGAAACAGCTTCACGGGACTGCAAGTGGTTGTTTGTGAGGTTTCTGAACACACTTTAAATTTGTGTACAAATCCAACAGCAACACCCAAATTTACCAACGCTTTAACTGCCCAAGAGGTCGTGGCCATTTTTCAAGTTGCAGAACTGTGTAGTGGCACTTGTGTGCAGTGGGTGTAGTAACCGCTACCGCTAGGTAAAGGCAAGACACCTCAAAACAATAGGTTTGTTCATTCACGTGCCCAGGGGCACCTTGGGTTTTGTAAAAGGCCCAGAAGCTGGTGGTGTGCACGTTTTGGAAGAACGGAGACAGCAGAACCAGTGTCAATAGGTCAATACCTCAGATGCTTATAAACATAGCTTTGGCAGGTCATCAAATCTGGACAAGGCTCCTTATCTGGTCTTGGGTAGATTCTGGGGGACATTTATTAAAATCAATTAAAATTCTTCTCTGTTTACCAAGTTAGGAGTCAGAAAACAGTAATGTTCATTAAAAGATAATATTATATAATAATATAAATATTCTAACGACACTTTAAGTTAATGGCACGTAACATTGACGGACGCATCACGTCACCTGTGGCTAACATTAAGTAAGTCGGAAAAGTGTTCACTGAGCAGGTGATAAATATTCACGAGACTCGGTCTTGGCTTCTGGGGGTTTTTTTCCCCACTGACGTGTGAACCGGTCTATAAATGAACGTAACATGTAACTGGTTTGACCGACGTCTTACTTGTCTTTTATTTGTGTTGATGGAACGACCTGTATGGATTTTTTTAGGACAATTCTTTTACTGAGTGCCACCAATGCTCCCTTCTGTCCAGTTTACTAAAACCAAGTACAGATATTTGCCGGTATGAACATCATATAGACCAAGATATCAGATATATGGATCTTAACCTACCTTCAGAGGCCCATCTCACTAAAAAGGTTATTTATTTATTTAATTTTGGTCAAAATATAACAGAATTAAACATCCTTTTCACACTCCAAAATTTTTGTAATCAAAAACAATAGTACAAATTTGTAATATTTATTTGTGACGCCGGTAACTGAACCTGACCAGATATGTCCGACTTTCATGCTGGAAAAATCTGCAATTTTTGTATGAATAAAGTCAAAAACGAAAGCGGCGGCGCTTTGTAATCTACTGAAATTGTCCTTACTATTATTCTGAATTACTCTTTTAACGGTTATTAAGTTGGACCTACAATTGCATGGAGATATTTTTTACATTTAGATTTTTAATATTATATATATATTTACATGTCCAAATGCAAATAAAGAGCCACAACAGCAGGTCTCGCCCTGATTCTTGTCCCATGAGGGCCTGAATCAGCCGTCTGTGTCGGCTTGCTCAGGAAGTCTGTATACAGACCTGTTTTTGGTGTCACGTACAAGATATGATTTTGTTTTTATTAGAGTGTCACAACATAAGCTATTATGTACCATATAGTAGACATGCTGTTATACAGGATAGTAAAGTCAGGGATGTCCAAACTTATCCACAAAAGGCCGGTGTGGGTGCAGGTGTTCACTACAACCAGGCAATAACCACACCATCCACCTGCGTGAACTCAGAAAATGATTGGATCGTGTATCCTATTGTTTGCAATGGTGGTCGTAGTGGTTGAATGGTGGTCTTGGTGAGACCGCTTTAGTCTTGGAGGTTACACTCAAACACGTACAAAAAAGACGGGAAACGGAAAGTGTACGTTTCATCTTAACCACCTTTTTTTCAGCTATTCAGAGCCTTTTAATTTTTTGAATTAATTACCAAACATTCCACTGATATTTGTAAAGTTATATGAATTTAAGGTATTTTTTTAATCAGTGGTTGAAACAGGCGGAAGGTGTGGCCGCTGTATGGTTGAAGTGAAAACCTGCCCCCACTCCGGCCCTTCATGGATAAGACCGGACGTCCCTGATTTAAGCAGAAAGATGACAAATAGGTAGCTCGAGCTTAGAGCTGATGGACTTTTAATATGCATTTGTTATTCCCTGCAAACAATGATGATGACAAAGCACCCATTAGGCTTAGAAAAAAAAATCCATCATGATAAAACACTTACATTGCTGTCAGCACGGCAAAACAAATGAGCATGCTTAAACCAGTGTTAAAGGTTATCACATATTTCTTTTTAAATTGCATAGAAGATTAAAAACATTTTAATAATAAAACAATTCTAGACTTGTATGAAACTACTCAAATCAGCAATTTGAAACTATGACCACCCAGAAAAATAGATTTTATTTATTTCCCCTTGTAAACATATTGTCCTGTTGTTACACTACAAAAGCATGCAATTTTCTTTTTGACAATTTTTGTCATGTGTCAGTTTAAACCCCGTCCCTCTGCCATCACACTGACCAAAGACTCCACGTTATATCCGATGTTATCCATCACGGATTAGGCTTCCCATGTTAATCCCTGGAGGAAAGAGACAAACAACATCAGAAACACAAACGTATAAACAGCACACTTCACCCCCGATTCCCCGCAGCCCTATTCCTTGGATTTCGGATCTGCTGTACAAAATCCGGTGCCGGACGTTATTTGGTATTCCCGGACTTTTGAGGTCCCCGGACAGCCTATCCCCCCTAATAATCCGGGAAATCGAGGATGAAGTGTACAACGTATGAAAGAGCCAAAGAAATTTCAAATGTAAAATAGAAAATGTAAAATATTCAAAACAATTTGAAATATCTCAGTTTATTTATTCTACACAGGTGATAAAATAAACACAACCAAATGAACCTGGTGATGTTTCACCTCTGAGTACTGAGTTATTGTTTACCCAATAATTTATTCAACAAAAACGATAAATAAACGCCAGTCTGGAGATCCGTTTGAGCTTTTTTCTGCAAGGTCAAAGTCATGTGACACGGAAAACCAGGATAAAAATGTGTTTCTTGAATGATTTTTACGTTTATAAACTGGGTTTATAAAACTACTAACAGCGATGTAGAGATGAAGTAAGAAAACAGAAGTGACTTTTAGCACAGAACAGAACACTCACCTGTGATGGGTTTATCTGTCCCGCTCCTTAAACAGAAAGAAAAATAGGAAACATAATTATACGTTCTAGACTGAAGCAAAAACAGCAAAACACTCAGAGGAAAACAAACTTCCTTTCAAATGAGTTCCACTGAAAACCCAGCAGAGAAATCGCAAGTTTCATTTCATGAAAAATTAACTTTATTACACAGAAATTCATTCCGTTCCCGAAGCGTTTGACTCTGGGCGAAGGTGGGGTGACGTGAACGGCTCGCCAGGACATCGCGGGGCCGACACACACACTATTCTCACACACACCCTAGGATAAATTGAAACAACAAATTAGCCTAATGTACTTGTCTTTGGATTGTGGGAGGAAACCAGAGTACCCAGAGGAAACCCACACAGAGAGAGAACATGCAAACTCCCCACAGAAACGCCCTCGCTGAACTCGCGACTGGAATTCAGGACCTTCTTGCAGTGATGACCTCTACGCCACTCTGCCACCCTCAGAAACGTTCGTTATAAATAAACAAAAATAAGAAAATGAGGTAAAGATTTTCTCTCTCTCTCTCTATATATATATATATATTATATATATAAAAACACATGCTCTGTGATTAATTCATGTAAAATAAATGCTGTGAATGAATTAATATCGAGACTAGAGTGCAGATCGGGCTGCATTTTTCTGTCCAAGCCCGGTCCGCGTCCGACAGCAGTAACCGAACCCAACCTGAGACACACACAGTTAAAATCAAGTGACAGGCCCATTGGCTACCTACAAAGTAAACTGTTTTAAATTTAAAATGTCGAAAGCATCACGGCACTGATGTGACCGAGCCCGACCCGAACCCGAGCATCATTTTTCTAAATATCTGTCCCGACATTCCGAACCCAGCCCGACCCGTCGGGCTCGGGTTGGTTATCCACTTAAAATAGAGAGGTGTGCAATGAGAGGAGGAGGAGGGGAAGGAGCATGAAAGAAAACCCTCGGTAGTAATTTTTACCAAAACATCCAAACAAAATATAATTAAAAGGATTTTATATATACGACCCGAATTCTGGGAAAGGTGGGCCGTTCATTAAATTTAAATAAAATGAAAACTAAAAGACTTTCAATTCACACGAGCCAATATTTTATTCCACAATAGAACATAGAAAACACAAACGTTTAAACTAAGAAATTTTACAGTTTGATGCACAAAACGAGCTCATTTTAAATTTGATGCCTGCTACAGGTCCCAAAAAAAGTTGTCACGGGGCAACAAATGGCTGAAAAAGCACAAAAGTATCAGAGGCCAAATTGTTTAATTATCCGTTCTACGAGCCTGTGTTGCCGCCGAGTGTGTGTGTGTGTTTCGGGGGTGAGATGTTGACAAGCACAAATGACTGATTACATCATCACATAGAGAACCAATCAGATCATCAGTTCTCAAATGTCCACACTCCCAGAATGCACCTCTGCAGTTGGAGACCCAAAATATAATCCTTGTAAAAATCTCTGCACTACATAATGTGTGAATTTAGCCCAATTCGGTGGGTCACTAACCATGAACGGGAAACATTTTGACAAAACTAATGAAAGCTAAATAGCGCAGCAGCACATCTGGATGACACAAATAGCCTGGTGGAATAATAACTTCAGACAATTTTTGCACCCTGTAACCTGTTAAAGGCCCACAAGTTCTCTCTCTCTTTAAATCGCTGTATAAATTTGTAACAGAGATCCCGTAGCCTTACCTTGGCCATGGGGAAAAGATCTATTTAGTTGCTCAGTTACTTCCACAAGCCCACTGCCTGGATCCTGGAAGGCACCGGACAACTCATCGCCACCTAACAGACGTACAGACAGCACCCAGGTCAAAAAAGGCAATTTTTAAAAAATGTTAACATTAAAAAGAAAAAAAAAAAACAATGACGCTGAAATATAAAGAGAGCTGGAAGGCCTGAAGTTCTCGATGGGGACTCGTGCAGGGCATTTCATTGGCACAGGATTGTGGCGATAGCAATTATTTGAGTATATTTACCATGTTTTCTCTGAGCAGTTTAAAGTCTTTGAGCGGATATGGTTTTGCTTCAAACAGGGGCAGCAAATTTGTTCACGTTTCTCAGAGTGTGACGGCTTTGTTTATTTGTACTCTGCAGTAATACTTGCTGATCTTGTATAATGTGGTTATAAACATTATCTCAAAATTTTAACACCATTTCCTTATCCAAAAAAACTGCTTTACCTGATCCCCAGATTCATACTTTAATTCAACTGAAAATTTCTATAAATAACTCAACAATTTTAAGCCAAGAATTTTATAATACATGTCAGCGTGCTAACCAAGAGATGTATTTATTTATTTTAATACACAGCTTGCAATATTAAAAAATAATTATAATACAATTTGAAATTTACTTGTAACTGTTATAAATATATATAATGTTTTGGGTTTTTTTGAGCCAGTTATCAGATGGTAAAGACAGCCGTAGATGCAGATAATACCTTATTTAAAAAAAAAAAAAAAAAAAAAGAATAGCAAAAAACTAAATCAGATCCAAAAACACCAGACACAGACAGAGTCAAAATACTGGGATCACGTCAGGCATAAATCAGGGCCATGACAAAGCAAGAGAGAATAATCACACTGAAGATATCCGCTCAGCTCTGTCAATACAGCGGATGTATTGTTTTTTGTTTTTTTAGTGTACGTGTGTTTGGGGTGTTCTTAAGCATCGGTGACTGAATCCCGAGTTCAGTGCATTTCTGTTGCATAGGGCTGACAAATTTTTTTTTAGCTAAAATGGTGTTTACTGAATGCCTTAATACTCAAAAACGTGCTCTGCTCTCACTCTTCTGAGGAAACCTGCAGCTCAGTGGATTTATTAAAAAATAAATAAATAAATAAATAAACAACTAAAAAAGGGCTAGAGGGGGGTTGTTTGTCAGTAGCTCAGTGTTTAGCTCTGTTGCCTCAGTCACTATATTTACGTGCAGTTACTCGGAGCCGCGATTTTAGCTCAACTAGGCCATTTAACAGGACTACTGTGCTTGTCCCAACATACAGTACAAGCATTTAGGAGTAATGAGTTTATTAGCTGAAGAACGTCTCGTCCCGATGCAGTAGGTGGCAATATGCCCCCTTTCAGCTTGTTGGTATTGGGCCTTTTCTGGTTGACCTATTACATCACAAAACAAAAACAAAAACAGAAAAACCCTGAACGGTAGCATCGATTTACAGCTTTGCATATTTTTTGTGCTAAAAACTTACATTTTTTAATCTAATAAATTATTTTTTTAATAGATGAGGTACATGTAGCACGTCCACCTCATAGCAAGAAGGCCTGGGTTCGATTCCCAGGCTTGCTGTGTTTCTGTATGGAGTTTGCAGGTTCTCCCCGTGCTTGCGTGGGTTTCCTCCGGGTACTTCAGTTTCCTCCCGCAGTCCAAAAACATGCACAGTAAGCTGATAGGCTGATCCAAATCTCCCCTAGGTGTGAGTGTGAATGGCCGTGTGTGTGTGTCTGTGTTGGCCCTGCAATAGTCTGGCGAGCTGTCCAGAGTGTACCCCGCCTTCACCCAGAGTCGGCCGAGAAAGGCGCCAGCCTCCCCGCGACCCGAATTAGGATTAAACGGCTTAAAAAACATGAATGAAGTGAATGGAGATACCTTCTGCTGTGATCCACACTGTGTTCTCTCTACTACCCAGGGCTTCCTTTACATGCATTGGCTGTATCGCTTTGCATATTCCAACTATTTGTGGATTGCGCATCAAAGTCCTGACATTACTGTCTCCAGCTGTTGCATCTTTATCACAGAATTGTCTCAGATAAAGGACAATTCTATTTCTAGGGTGTTTTTATTCACATTTCTTGCAATGAATGTGAATGAAAATTAAACAGGTTTTAAATAACTTCAGGGTCTTTAAAGAGGTGTTTAAACACACGTATACAGATGGCACTTATCTTTATCTTGCGAGTTTTCTAAAGTGATATTTTATTGTCTTAAAAGATAACATGCAGTACAATAATAAAGCTCTGCCATGTTTGGGAAAGACACTGAACTTGTTTTTGCAGCCGTTGCAGTAGGACTGTTCCAGGTCCTTCCACTGAACATTGCTCAGGTTTTCTTCTAAATCCATGTTTTACTATCATCCGTGTATTTAAAAATATTTACCTCTTTCAGCTGGCCGAGCATTAACTCTGTCTCTACGTCAGTCCAAAAATAAACAGGTGTGAATTTTGCCATATTCACTTATTTACACCAGCATTTTCTGTTACTTAGGGGTCAAAGTTCATGGTGAGAACTGAGCAGCATGTGCAGCGTGCCTAGGCCAGATTAAAACATATACACACAGCAGCTCGATTCCCAAACACCGTACGTGGGTGTGTTGGTCTGATCATGAGAACGTTGTTTTTATGTGATTTCAATCTAAAATGTTTTAAAAGTTTAGTTTCAGTCAAACTAACTTTTTTTTAATTTGCAAGTTAGTTCAACTGGCTGCTGTAAACTGCCCAGAGGATTGAATGTGTGTGAATGGTTGAGTGTGAATGTGTAAGCCCTGCAATAGACTCTTCCCTGTTCAGGGTGTACCCCACCTCTCACCCGAAGTCAGCAGGAATTGGCTCCGGCTTCACAAGCAACCCTGACAGATACGAAGTAGGTGGGTGGATGGATTCGTAATTGTTCATGAAATGCAACAGAGTGATTTCCGATAACATCAATTCGTCATCTCAAGCACAAGAATGAAGCATGTGGCCTGTGAAAGGACCGAAGATGAGAGTTTAGCCTTGCCAGTGGTGCCTTTCTTTTATGGCTAGCATGATGGGGAGTAGTTTTCATCAGATTAAACTAGCACTGCTATCTACTGAGCAACATCAAAATAGCAAACAGCGAGTGACCGTTCCCTGCGAAAGCAAAGTCAACGGTGAAAGGGCAAATCCAATATGTAAGTGTATAAAAACATATATGGATGTGATAGTACCAGACTAGCAAATAAACTATAACCGCAAGCAGTTAGCACAGGGGTGCAAGCCCGGCCGAGCACGTCCCTCCCGGCACTTTAGAGTTTGTAAAAGTTGTGGCCTAAGGATGACGGTATGAAATTAAATGTCCTGGAACATTCCAGTATATGAGCTGCATGGACCGTCATGAATGAATAAATATCGTCACTGTCATGTAATCATCTATTTAAGGCTCTATTTATTGAAAACCGTTTTCGTGTACGACAGCTGTAGTTAGGGCTCGAGCAGTCTGCGGTGCTTTATCTTATTCTAAAGACTTTCCCTTTTCAGTTAGTTGTAGTCAATCGAGGGAATACACGATATGATCATTGAGCGTCAGACCCATATGTAGCTTCTTCTCAAGTTGGTGCTACAGAGTTGCCACCCCCCCAATCAAGAAACACACTACTGTCCATGAAGTAAGCAACAGAGAAGAAACCTTCGAGTTTTCTCGAAGATCCTCTTATCTACACCAACATGCTTCACCATGGGTACGGTGTTCATTTTTGGGACAAAATAATAGTCCACACTCGACTAAAAATCTCAAGTTTTAAATCTTATTAATGCAGAAATGTACAAAATTCTAAAGGATTCAAAAAACTTTGTAACTTTTATACACCACTGTATACGCAAAAAGAAGTTATGTGCCTCAGGCTTGGTGGATGTCGCCGAATTAAACATTTACATTATTCAGCAACATCCACCTCGCCGTCAGCACGTAATAATTTATCTTATGAGATATCTGCCTTCAATGCACCCCCTTGTCCCCTCCATCCCCCGCCACCCATTTCAAATTCAAATTCTAATTTATTCGTCACATACAAATTATACACAGTACAATATGTAGTGAAATGCTTAGTACGACTGTCCAGAATGTAAAGAATAAACAATGAGATCAGGTAACAAGGAGTATAGAAATAATTTCCTATGCCTCTGCCCACCTGTCACCTGCTTGATTCATTATTAGACTTTTCGATATTCATGTCCTGTTTTGTTTCTGTTTTTCTTGTTTGTAAACTAAGTCTGGAGTTGCTGCCTGTGTTCTGACCCACAATCTGGATTCTGTCAATGATTTTCATTTTGGCCCAATAAAGAAAAATAGTGATTTTCAGTACTTTCATTGATGTTCATTGAAATAATAAACTCACAATTTAATACAATTATATTTCTTAATTTTAACTATATGACACACACTAAACCTAACCACACTAGTGCTCAGGTAATTCCTAGCAGCTGCCTTATTAATCTAGTTATTAGTCCCATTCCAGGCTGTGTTTGTTAGTGTGTAAAACTGATAAGGCCTAGAGTATGGTGTTGATGCTGGATGAAGCTACAGGGTTGTTTTTTTGTTTGTTTGTTTTTTTTCTTGGCCAAATGATGCAATACAAACTTCCCGAACCATGGAAACCATCAAACACTAAATATAATTCATATTTAATATAACTTTTACCAGCAATCCATGCTTAATATTTTTTAGCACACTATTTCTTAAATAATATTTTGCAAAACAATCAGCATGAAAACTACATTAAAAGATCCACAACTTTTGGAGACTACCACCACCATACTACTACTTACCTCTATTACTACTCTCTGTAATAATAATAATAATACGAAGAAGAAAAAAGATAAAATAGTGCTATGTATACATAACTAAGTAAAGTGTCTAATTTCAACATGTGAATGACTCCAGGGAAAGAAAATGGAACCACAGTAATCACAACACTTGCTAATTTACTATACTTGGTGTAAACCACAGATATTACACAAAACAGTTTTGCTTACTAGCTGAACAGTCTGAATGTGTAAAAAAAACTAAATTGATTTATTTCAATTAATGGTATTTTTCCCAAATTGAACAAAAGAAAAAAAAAGATGAAATTTCTTCAAATTGGGGGAAAAATAATCTTATTTGCATTTCCACATCAAATACCAGTACAAGTCTAAAAATGCAAATATACCGTCGAGAGTGCGTTTAGACTGTAAAACTCCATCAAGAAGGAAATCCAACATGGAGTGTAAAGTGTATAATGTGTAACTAAACTGGTTGCCCCCAGCCAACTGTGTCAAAGGTTTGGTGCAAGTTTAAACACTGAAAGCAGAACATCCTGAAAATAGAAAATACACAACAAAACAAGTGTGTGGAAATAGAGTTGTGATAAAACAGTAATAAATTGGCTGAATGTTGAACTCCGCTTGATGGAGAATATTGTTTTTCATGTGATTTTTTTTGTTGTTATTGATTACGCCATAATTATCCTTGATTTTAAAAGAAATACATTCATTTTAAAAAATGACGTTTTGTGTCATATCTGTGATTTGTTTCTTCCTCCTACCTTGTTAGAAAGACAGCAAACATTCAACAAATGGAAAAACATTCATAACTGATCCCACGAGTCTGCCTTATGAATCCTGCCTTCTACAATTATTGGCGCCCCCCATTCTCTCTGCTTGTGTGTGTTGGACTCAGAACTCAGTTCCCATCAAGGTTACAACAGCATTCAACAAACTCCAGCCACTCAACAGTTAGGGTTACCTAAAAACTAAAGTTTTTTGAACACTTGGCAACCCCAAGATTTCAATTCTCTTGTAATTCACCAGCTGTGATCCTTGGGGGGTTTTCTGACTCTTAGCATACACCTCAGTATACGTGGGAGGAAAATAAACGTTGGTCCTCTTCCAAGAAAGTCTGTAACAGAACCATTTGATGTCCACTTTTTCATTTCTAAAAGTTTTGTTTCAAAAGATGTTCTAATGGCGTGTGCTTTCCTTAGGGATCTCTGTAGTATAACCGCTGTGTGACCGTTGTCACACTTTAAAAGTGAAAACAATATTTTATTTTGCTTTTCATACATTCCAGTGTAGGGTTTTTAGTAAAAAAAAAAAAAATTCAAAAGGTGCCACAATGAGCATGTGTGACCATCATCATGCTTTAAAATGTAAAAATACGCCATAAAAAATTGGTTTTTAGTTTACCTTTCTTTTATTCATTCTTTCATTCCTTTCCTAAGCTGCATAATCCTAATTAAGGTCGCGGGGGGAGGCTGGTGCCTATTGCAGCCGACTCTGGGCGAAGGCGGGGTACACCCTGAACAGCTCCCCAGGCTGCTGCAGGGCCAACACACATACAACCATTCACAATCGACACTTGGGGCGATTTGGAACAGCGATTTTTTTTAACATTTGAGATAAAGCTACATCACCAAGACTCCCCCCAACCTAAATAGCAAAGGGGTGCCAATAATTGTGGGTGAAACGGTGCGTAAACATGCATATGCATGTCTGTGTGTGTGTGTGTGTATATACACACACACACACACACACACACACACACACACACACACACACACACACACACACACAATATACAGGATAACACCGATCTATTAAACAAACCAAGATGATGAACCTAAATTTGATTGCTAGTATATACACTTGAGACCAGCCTGGTTGTAAGCCAATTACAATTAATGAGACAAAATATCATCATACAGTTAGACCCATAAGTATCCGGACACTGTCACAGTTTCTGTAATTCTGTCTCTGTACACCACCACAGTTGATTTGAAATGAAGCAGTCAAGATGTCATTAAGATGTAGACTTTCAGTTGTAATTTAAAGGGGTTTATTTACTCACGAAGCATTTTAACCCTTAAGGGTCCAGGTTACTTTTTGATTTTACCTTAATATTTCACCTTAAAAAAACAGTCACTTTTTTCAACACAACCTCACCTCACTCACTTTTTTATTCTGAAATACTGTATTAACACATTGGACCAAAAATACCGCAAAAAAACACAAAATCATAGTACTAAAAATGTTTTTTTTTTTTTTTTTTACTGTGGAAAAACAAACATGTTTAACAAACCATTTTTATAACTTAGAATGTGAATATAAATTGTACATTTAAAAAATGATGTACAAATTTAGCACTGACATTTCCAGGGTATGTGACTCCTCCTGTTGTCCACTTGATGGCAGTGTTTACCGCCAGACTGCCATTTTTTTTTGCCTTGTAAACATCACAGGAAGTTAAAATAAAAGTAATAAATTAATCATGACTCATTTTTTCTTGATTTTCCCATCAACACCATTTAAAAACTGGTATATAGTTTAAAGTCTGAACTTCTGACACAAGTTATAACTGAGACTTGGCAAGACCAATCGGCTATGTGATTTGGACTCCTAAGGGTTAAATTAAACATGAAATACACTGTTATCTCTTGGAAATAAAATGGAATCAACCTAATGTCTTTTAGAAACCCTTTCTCAAAATCTCACAGGAGGAAACTCAGCATTTGGTGATGTCCATGTTTTACACTTCAGGCAGTCACTGAATACAAAGGAATTTTAGCCAAGTGTTAAACATTATCCTTTTATTATAACAAACTCACACACACACACACACACACACACACACACACACACACACACACACACACACACACACACACACATATATATATATATATCTTATACTGACTAAAAACTTAAGGAATTTCATGAAATAACTGGTTTCACAATCTGACTGTAACACACACACAAGTATGTTTGTTCAATTACTATAATGGCTATAATATCTAAAAAACTGATGTAATATTTTTGTAATGCCCTTGCTGCCTTGCCTAACTGCATACTTAATTAATCTTTCAATCCCAAGTTGACTGCTCCATTACAAATTCATTATGGTGGTGTAAGTAAATAAAAACAACAATTATGACCTTGTCCAAATACTTATGGACCTAACTTTAGATGTGGGTCTGCAATATATTCAGCTATATAGATGTAGTCCCCAAAAAACATCCATATAAAGTCAGGTCCATATATTTTTGAACAATATGACTTTTTTTTATTTGTCTCTGTACAGCACAATAGATTTAAAATGAAGCAACCATCTGATTGAAGTGAAGACTTTCAGCTTAAGAGCATTTACCAAACATACTGCATTAAACAATCAGTAATTACACCAGTTATCAAACATAGGCTCCTCACCTTCAGGAGCTCAAGTATCAAAATAACAAGTATACATACAAGCATAACTTTAAATACCTGGATGCAAATCATTTGTATCATTTGTTTCTGTGTTTAAGTTGTTGTAAAACAATAGAAATATCCACTTATTTTACTGATTTTCAAACGACTTTCGTGGTTGCTCAGGGTATTTCCTTATTATTCATATTCACTACCAGAATCCTCTCCCTACTTACAGAATCCCAGAAGGATTCCCCCAATCATATAACGCTAAACCAATGAGAAGCCTCAAAACAGACATGACTCGGTATAAATAGAACTCATCTGTTGCTAGGAAGACGCTAGTACGATGGCGCTGATTGGTTTAGAGACGGACTCATTTAGTGTATGGATGCTACAGAGTTTCAGATGCGGACATTTAGAAACTAAGTTCTGTAAGTGCAATTATTATTTTCTCAAAAGTAGCATTTCCTGATTAGCTGCACACAAAGTGATTAAACTCAGTCCATGTTCATGCTATAACCATATATTATACCTCAAAGCAGATTCAATTCTCGTTTCAAATATATCAATATCTCAGTATATCAAATTTCCTACTTAATCCGTATTATGCTAGATCGGGTCACAATTAAGAAGGTTAATATCACCTTGTTTATGGCCTGTTGCATTTTTTTTTAATTCTCCGGTAGCTTATTTTGCGTGTAAACTTCACAAACTACACAAAAAAAGTTTCAAACTCATGGCCTCAAGCCACAGAGCAGGACCTCACCTTCACTACAGAAAGAGCAGTCGATGTTGTTAATCCTCTTCACCTCCTTTACCACCTTTTCAATTTTGCAGTACACACACTTTGCCATGATGTAATGAGTTCTCCTGAACTCATCAATGCAAATCTTATCACAGAACACGTACATCTTTCCCTGAAACATCACACACAGTATATTTAAGACCTGGCAACCCATAATGACTAATTAGATGTGACATTGACTCAGGGTCACACACAGACACATTAATAATCATCTCTGGGAAAGATGAAGTACACCCTCAACAGCTTCCATTCACACTCACATCCACACCTAGGGGCAATCTGCAACAGCCAAATAGCCTAGTGTGCATGTCTTTGGATAATGGGAGGAAACCGGGGTACCTGGAGAAAACCCAGGGAGAACATGCAAACTCCACACTAAAACACCCTAGCCCAGGACTTGAACCCAAGACCTTCTTGCTGTGAGATCTAGTACAGAACATTTAAACTATCCTTTACATTTTTAGGTTTGTGCACTTGAACGTTCCGTCTTCAAAGTCCTGTCTAGAACCAGCCAGCCTGTGACACTGCAAACTCCGGCACAATCACACATATAATCACAAAGTCTAAACTTAGTAGTCTTAGAACAAACAATGTGATGTGTTCGATTTAATAGCACTGTAACAAAATTATTTGTAGCCAAATATCCTGACGGTCTGAATAAGTCCATAAGTTGATTTGGTTTAATTACCACAAAAATAAAATGTCCAGTGCTGCAGAGTAAAAAATCCTGACAAGTCGTGACACTGCGTACCTGTCCTCATTAGAAATTACCTTAAATTCCTGCAGCTCAGGCCTGGAGAAGAATAAACGCCCACAATGTGCACAGGAGAATTTGCTCACTGAGGTCAAGTCGGGCGAGCTGGACTCTGCAGATTCAGGCTGCGCTGAGGTGGAGGACTTCGGCTGGGCGGTGCTTATAGAAGCAGCGATATTCATCTGTTTGCTCTGAGTATTTTTCTTGTTGAAGGAATCCTGTACAATACAGACAAAGAACTGAACTGAACTGTGGATAGTTTCATGAAAGAAAACTACAAAAATGAATAATACGCAACACCTCTGTAACAAAGTGCAATGATTCTGAAAAGGAAAAATAATCAATTGCCGAACTGCCTACTCCTACTAGGGTTGCGGAGAAGCTAGAGCCTATCTCAGCCAACTCTGGTTGAAGGCGGGGAGCACTTCAAACAACTAGCCAGTCCACTGCACAGCCAACACACACAACCATTTACACTAAGACCAAGGGGCAATTTAGAAACAGGTAACTAGCCAAATGTGCACACCACTGGTCTGTAAGAGTAAACTAGAATTACACATCTCTATCAGAGGTTGAGATTTTGGAAAAAAATCCTGATGAAATTCTGAAAAAAAGAAAAAAAAAATTTGTCATAGCCAATTCCCACCCGTCAAGTTTTGCCTTCTCGGTCACATTACCATCACCGTCCAGGGAGGAGCATGAGCGAGGGCATGTGGCAGCATCATGTGTCGCTTGAGGGGGCATGTGCTATCTCATGCCCCCTCAAGCGACACATGATGCTGCCACCCGAATCTTAAACTGCTTGTGCATTCATATTTAGGGGCAGCTGAACACACTGAGGGAAAGCACTACCCACCCCTCTTGTATACCTGAGTTCGCAGAAACCTTGAGTGACGGGGAGGTGAACATATGCCATCCCTCCCTCCAGTGAGAGCTCGGCCAATTAGCTAACGAGAGTTCCGCAGAAGAAACCCACATAAGCATGTGGAGATGATGTGAACTCAAAGCCGGGACCTTCTTGCTGTGAGGTGGATGTGCTCACCATGACAGCACCGTGCCGCCCAAAAAGATAAAACAGTGATGAAATAAAGGATGTGCAGTGAAAAGGAGTTATATTACTCTCCTGTTATAAGCATCAATCACCACTCGATCAAACACTCCCACAGACAGCGATGATGCTAGAAGATTATGTTACGAGAGAAGAGAACGCGGTCACTCAAATCCAAAAGCGGGGTTATTATTATTATTACTAGAAGTTCTTATAGAGAAGTGGAGTGCTGTGGGCGCTACCACATAAATCATGTCGCACATGGAATTCTGGGAGGGCTACTGAGCACAACCAAATATTGCCTTTGGCATCCAGGTGGCAAAAAACGTTTAGTGTTGCTGTTCGGATCGCTGTGCTCGCTTCACAGCAATTATTACGATAATAATGTTTTAATAAAACAATTTTGGTTTAAAAAACTACATTAGGAAGAGAATTGGGACTACAACAACACACTGGACTTTATCACAAGCAATCAGTATCTTGTTTGTGTTAGCACTTACCTTGCTAACTAACCTGAAAAACATGACTACATATTTGTAAAGCAGTGTGGAATATTTGAAATGTTCTTCACTGTACCATGCATGAAGCATACCTGAAAGGATATGACACAAGTCAAGCAGCAGAAGTTGCGGATGCTGCTATCGGACATGGCGAGGTGATACTGCGGCGGTGCAACCTTCTTACACTGATCGCATTCCAGTGCAGAACCTTAACACACACAGTGTGAGCGAGCTTCAATACAAGCACTGAGACACAGCTTCACATCTCTCATCTCTTCTGCCAAACTGCTTATTAGGGTTGCAGGGAGGCTGGAGCCTATCTCAGCCGACACTGGGCGAAGGCAGGGTACACACTGAACAGCTTGCCAGACCATCGCAGGGCCAACACAAGAACACACTCACACCTAGGGGCACTCTGGAATAGCCAATTATATTATCCTAATATTAATGTCTTTGGTCTGGTGGAGGAAACTGGAGTACCTGGAGAAAACCCACGCAAGCACAGGGAGAACATGTTAACTCCACACAGAAACACCCCGGCCCAGGACCTACTTGTGTGAGACGTACATACTAAGCACTACTCCACAGTGCTGTCCATACAGCTTCACAATGTGTAATGCATCTTACATATTCATGCGGTGCTTCATGCTCTAAAGCTCTTTAAATTTATCCCCATTTTGGATATAATGTATACGAAGTGTAAATCTTTACCTGATGAGCTGACCATCTGCACTTTGAAAGCAGTTACGCATCCATTGGAGCAGAACAGCTCAGTTTTGCCCTCCGTATTGATGTTCTCCACCATATCTCGTATAGTACAATTAACTTTGCACATCTTGCACGGCACAACCTTCGGGTAATTCTGCAGAAATCAAACAATAAGACGAGGTTAGTATTAGCTATGGGCAAGCTGTACGGCAATTCCTACCCAAAATTCTCACCATATCAATACCACAATCAACCAATTTTTTTTCTTTACTTCAGCCACAAAGGTTTGCGTGCTTGCGTTATGACCCAATCAGACTTTGGAAATGATCCTCATGAAATTTTGAACATTCCCACCCGTCAAGTTTTGCCTCCCCGGTCACATGTGCACCACCAACCAGGGAGGGGCATAAGCAAGTATATGCCCCCTCCGTGACACGTGATGCTGCCACCCGAATATTTACAAACTGCTTGTGCATTCATATTTAGGGGCAACCGAACAGTAAGGGAAAACCGTACCCTCCATCTTGTATGTATGACCTCGCAGACAATTTGAATGACAAGGAAGTGAACATGTGCCATCCTACCGCGTGAGAGATCGGACAATTAGCTCCCAGCCATCAATGGCTGTATGAATCATTCTAAATTTGAACCTGCGAACTGTCGACACGCCACTCAGGAGCCTGAATCCAGGATCTTTTTAAAACGTATTCTTTAACATTGTTCATTCAGACTATTTTTTGGAAGTGTTGTATTGCAGCAGGCCCAGCAGGGGGTGCTGTGGAGACTGTTAATTGCAGAAAGTTATGTATGGGTTTTCAGAAAATTACTATTAGATTTTGGAGATGAAACAGCTCAAATTCTGGATCCAGGTATTCTTTAACATTGGGAAATATTTGACATATTGGGGATTGCCAGGTTTGGCAGACGTTTGAGCTCTCCAAGCCAGGGGTCACCAACCTTTTTGAAACTGAGAGCTACTTCATGGGTACTGAGTCATACGAAGGGCTACCAGT
>JAOUQZ010000026.1:2894105-2906396 GCA_028564935.1 Neosilurus hyrtlii
TATTTTCGGGGTAGGGCTTATTTTGGACCGTTCGGCTGAAGTAAGGGTAGGTCTTATTATCGGGGAAACACGGTATTCTGATGTTCTATTTTGCCTCTCCCAACTGCCAGGGGTGGCGTTTAACAGCTGTACACTCTCTCATGCACGACGAGTCACATAAAAAGGAAAGGACACCCTCTTTCTGTTCTATAGATTTAATAAAGAATCAGATAGTCTTTACTAGGTCTTAAAATCACGTGATCTATCGTCAGGTGCAAAACTGATTCTACCGTGTCGTTACTTATAATAAAGTCATATAAAATAGAATAAAATAAAATAAAACAGGATGCAGGTGGCACAGTGGCGCAGTGGTTAGCACGTCCGCCTCACAGCAAGAAGGCCCTGGGTTCGATTCCCAGCTCGGGCGTTTCTGTGCGGAGTTTGCATGTTCTCCCTGTGCTTGCAAGCACAGGGAGTAAAATTATTTTTACTAATTATTATATTATTCCTAAACCCACGCAAGCACAGGGACTAAAATTATTTCATTTAATTATTTAATTTTTGGCATTTTCCACCCAAAATGGTCAGGCACTAAACAAAAACTGTTTAGTCGTATCTCTGATTTGTTTACATGCTATGAATTTAAAAAAGCTGCATGAATATCCTTTAGGTGTTGTGATTGTGTGACATTTCTGCTCGAGCTTGTAGACCAGCCGATGTACCGTCCACACCTATATGCGAAAAAGTTCGCTTTCAAAACCAACAATTTGTGTTCTCAAGAGAAAATGTAATGTAAAACAGAGATAAACATGACTTTGTCCCAATTTTTTTTTTTTTATTTTCCCCCTTCACATTCAGGAAAGTAAAAATTTATCAATCTGAATATTAAACATCTTCACTTTGTTCTGTATTTAATTACATTATTGGTTGAAAAGGATTTGCAAACCACTGCATTCTAGTTTTGTTAATGTCTTAAAAGCATGCCAATTTTTAATTTTTTTTTTTTAAAACAAAATAGGGTTGTTAAACAGCAGTATATTAAGGGGCTTACCTATGAGTGGCACTAACAGAACAGCAACTTACTTCTTGTCCTTGTGAATTTAATTGTAATTCACCAGTAGTAATTTACTATCTCTGAATACCACCCACAGCCAACAAGATAGGACCCAGTAAACTGTTTTAAACTAGTAAACGGATGGCTGTGGCATCAACCCGGATATTATTCCTTTCTTAGATAGATTTTTTTATGCAATATAAATTCATAGAAGTGCAACGGTATTAATTTGCAATCTAAAAAATATCTATTTTCTTACTTTTGTGGTTAACTAAAATTGAAAATGTTGCAAGTCATAATGTGACCATTTTCCGGGTTCTACCAGACCCCAACGGATTTGAATTGGGGGGCTGCTTTTTTAAATATTTTCCCACTTATTTAATAAATAAATAAATAAACAAAGCTCTTACCTGCTTGCATAATGTTCAATGCGTGAGTGGGTATCATCATGAGACAGTTGTGGAGAAGATGCTGGGCTATAATGGACAGAGGGGCAAAATCCAGAATTACAAACAATAAAGAGTAACAAACCTTCACCAGTAACTCAGGACTTTATCAGATTTATATATGGTTCTTTCTAAAAATCTGCAGCAATCACTGGAATGCAAGAAGCCCAAGACCTCGAAGTCAACAAATATGTGCTCTCTGATTTGTTATGAAATTAATGGCCATATCTTACAAACAGCATAAAGCACAAAGCAGTACCAAAAGCAAAATGGGGTGTGTGTATTTAAAATAAATAAATAAATGAATGAATGAATAAACAAACAAACAAACAAACAAATAAAGAGGGGCAGTGACATCACAAAAAATACTGGGCCAGTTGCAAAAAAGGCAGAGAGTTGTTTGCCCCAGAATGGTACTTTCTAGAGATTCTCGAAACTGAATTCAGTGTATTCCCCTGGCTCAAAGAGATTGTTCCCAAATACATACATGAATTAGACTGAAACCTTTAGCAAAAAAAACTGGACTGAACTACAAGCTGTGATACTGCACCAGTTTATCGAAACAATGCCATGGTGAATATATGCTGTAATAAAAGCTAAAGGCTGTCCAACAAAATTAGGCGCCTATCTTTTTCCGCCCCGAAAGTTCTACAAATGCAACAGGCAGCAAAATATTAATAAATACATGAATATAAGTACATGACACAGTGCTGATTAAAGCAAAAGTCATCAGGAGATCACGTACACGCCCGGCCTCCACGAGCATTTAGAAATAAATGCCAGTTTTTTTAAGTTTTAGGCACAGAAGCAAACACCACCCATATTCTTACATGGGAAATTGGTTGCCATGGAAACGTGAAGAAAGTATTAGTAGCAGAAATCCGAAAATATCAAAAGTTACAACTTCACTGCCTAGAAGAAAAAACTGCCAGGTTTGAAGAATAACTCTCAGTTTCTGAGTTCTGTCCCAGAATTGAAAAGATGATGCAGGCCTTTTTTATTCCCTGTTTGGCAGATTTCTATTATATAAACCCAAGACTGGGAGAAAGAAAACAAGAAAAAGTAAAAAATTCATACAAGAAGCCTTAAGTAGTGCTTTGATTTAAAGATGTAATAATTTGAAGGTATCCATGTAGTACTTTTCAAACTCCTGTTTTAAACAGTCCAGTCACTCGTACTCACAACGTTTTCCATAACATTCAAAAAAGGATGTTGCCCTAAAAATCCTTTCATACACCGGTCGCCAGTGGCACGTTCGCACATTAGGCCTACCGACCTGGGATCTTCCGTGGATGCCAAATAGGCAAACATATCGCTGACACAAGAGCAGCTACATGTCGACAGTATCACTTCCACGTCAGAGGTTTGCACCCACATGCACTGTGTAGGTCACTACACTCAAAACTGACACTTCCAACAGGCAAGTACACGTGTGCAGATCTTTATCCTGTAGTTACAATCGCTGCAGTGAGAAGGCGACGAAAGCACAGACCAGGTACAAAATAATAAAAAAGGAAGATTTTTTTAGTTCGGTTCAGCTGCATAGCAATTCATGTAAATACCTGCCTGTACTCGTGAATATTTTAAAAAGAGTACTCACGGGTGGTCAACAGGCCAGAAGTTGATCAGAGTAACTGGGCTGCAAAACAAATCAAGTGTGTAGAGAGAGAGAGAGAAAGAGAGGGAGAGAGGGAGAGAGGGAGAGAGAGAGAGAGAGAGAGAGATTATTTTCAAGTTGCAAAACAAAACTGTAAATGGCAAATAATGCTCGCATATTTTGTAATCACCAAAAAAAAGGTTTGTGGGTTGGCTGGGTGTCTCTCTGTCACACGGGTAATGAGTTGAGTCAAGAAAAAATAAAAAAAGCAAGCATTACAAGAGTACATGCATCAGAATCATAACATACACCCTTTATTTCGATGTTGAAATATTCAACATGGCTTTTCCCACTTTGAATGAAATTCATACTATACGGAATAGTTTATCGAGTGAAGAAATAAAAAATGCAGTGATGATTCTACACTTAACAACATGAAGATAAATCAGAAACCAAGTTCTATTCAAGTATTTATTTCATGTAATTTTGGATCACATTGATGAGAATAGATAAACAAACAATAATATATAATAACAAAAATAACAGTCTCTTTTTTTGAGAAAAAAAGTCAATATTTAGTCATAGTGGCAGGTATAGTGTTCACATATTTTTTTAATTTCTTCACTCGCTAAACCATTCCATATGGCTTGAAGTTCATTCATGCTATGCAAAAGTCAAGAAGAAAATAAATTTGCGACACCTATTTATTTTTTAAAACTTGGCATTTTCAGTGTTTTTGATTATTAACCATACTTTTACCTCAATACACTTGTCGGAATGATTTTTTTGGTTCTCATCGCCTACAGTAGCATCGTTCAATACATGTTCACCATTTATTTGTTTATTTATTCATTTATTACTTCTTTGTATTAAGAGCCCTTTGAGACGAAAGTGGTGGTGTATAATCTTCACTCCACACTACTGTACATTCAAAGGAGAATGAAAAAAAAAAAAAAATAATAATAATAAAAAGCAACTACTTCTAAGACATGCTTAGTGGATTGCTATGTTAGTCAGCTCTGAGAATTCATGTCACACCTTTCTCTGAATCCCTTGACAGTGGAAAGCTGAACAGAAAAACTGCAATGCACCAATTTTTAATAAGACACATAGAGGGAGTCAGTGTGGCAACATTTTTAAAAAATGATGAGGTAACAAATGTGAACAAAAATACACGAGTATGATGGACAGTACAGGCATGTCATATTTCCTGATCAGGCCCCTCCGATCTGAAGGTTAGAATAGCTGCATGTAAAATGCAAGTGTGCCGACAACCTTTTATTTTTTAGAAAGCCCCAATTTAATGGACAGAAGAGCGAGCGTATGCTACCCCTCCCTTCCTGACAGCATGGCCTCATTTTGCTCCCAGCAATGGATGGTTGTGGGTGGCACCAGTTCTACAGATGATGGTTAATGCTTTTCTGATGCGTGGTTCTACTTTGGAGCACCACTTTTCAAATTTAAAGACCCCTGAAATATGTTTCATTAAATTGAAAAAAAAAAGAGCAAAGAACTAATTTAGTGATTTGCTGAGTTCTTTTAAAAAGTTCATCTGGATCCTCGATACCAAACTCTATTCCTTCAATAAAAATAACAGGCTTATGAAAAGTCATCAAGTGCTGCACACGGTCCACAGGAGCGGATGGACTCGTATGATGATTGGTGGATAAAGAGCTGGAGAAATACACTGCTCCAGATTGAGTGCCAACACTATTGCAAATCAGACGTAAAGACGCAGTGGTTTCATGGCGTGAAGGATGCCGCCACTCAATGGTATCTGACGTTACAAGAGTTCAAGTTCATTGAGGTCCAGGGTTGAAGGTGCAGATGGAAATGGCTGATACTTCATGTGAGTCGTGGACCAGGTGGCTACGGGCAGTAGAGGAGGTGTTTGGCAGGTGAGGGTGTGGTTCAGTAAGAGTCTGCAGCAGAAGTCCGGGGACTCGAGCCCCTTTCACACATTCACGTCTGGTTGTAGGTTTGGGCACGTTTTTTCTCGGAGAACTCGATGGCTCATGGAGGTTAGAACTATTCGCCACTGAAGAACATTCTTGTAGATCTTAATTATTTACAGTATGTTCGACTTGCGACTTGATCATGCTTAAAGTGTGGGATCCCCATACACAGTTATGTCCATCACATGTAAAGTTTTTACATCGTTTATATTTGCTTATAAAAATCATTTTGCATCATAATAGCCAATTTATGTCTATTACATGTTCTGCAATCGCCGGATGCTTCTAGATGTGTTGGACATCTTTTGAACGTCTTGAGCATCATGTGTACTGGAGTGTGACAGGGATGTGGTGGATGCAAGGCAGTAATTTCCGGATATTAAAACACTCTTCTCATTAGAATGTAATGAAACTCAAGTGCTGTAATTTTTTTTATTAAAAAGTGTTAAAATAAATATCTACCTACCATTACACAATATTCTTCCATGGGAACATGCCATAACTAATAGTTTATTCAGATGATATAAAGCTCTACCACTATTCACTCCAATTAGTCCTATTAGGGTTCTGTGGCGGCTGGAGCCGATCTCAGCCAACATTGGGCAAAGGCAGGGTACACCCTGAACAGCTTGCCTGACCATAGCAGGGCCAACAAGCACACAACCATTCACACACACACACCTAAGGGCAATTTGGAGCAGCCAATTAGCCTAATGAGCATGTCTTTGGACTGTGGAAGGAAACTGGAATACCCAATGAAAACGTGAATTCCACACAGAAACGCCCGAGCCCCAGACTCGAACCCAACTATGCCACGGTGCCGCCCATTGACGCCATTGGATTAGACATACTTCTTTACATTCATTCATTCATTTACCTGTCAAAGCCATAGAGCAACCGAGTGGAAAGACTTCAATAAACCATTAACTGTTAAAGTGCTGGTTGTTCGGAAAAGACAGCAGTCTACCAAAATGGACAGAATAAATTAAAAGAGGCTCATTAACCTCTGCAAAGGATGATGCTAAACGAACAAAACGCTTAAAGGGTAGCGGTATCAGTTTAAGCTATACAGAAGCTTATTTTAACATTAATTACCATAAAAAGCACAAAACTGGGTAATTTTATCCTGTGGATTCCTAGCAGGCTACATTTTAGATGATTAAAAAAATGTGTTACTACGGCAGCAATTTGTAGGAAATGGATGTAAAGGTGACCTATTTGAACCAGAGAGGGAGAAGTCTCTTGTGGAGACAGTGAGACGTCACATTGCAATGATTCTGAGGACAAGAACGTTGCCAGAGACAGGCGTCAAGGTAAGGCCAAAATGGCTTACGTGGCTAATGTTTTGCCCACTCGGCTTTCCTGTCGTCAATTGGTTTAGGAACTAAAAGAAATGCCTTCCAGAATTTCTGCGCTTGTTGTTTGTGCAGCTCAGCACTGAACGATAATGTGTTGATGCACGGGCCAATCCAACTGGCCGTGTCACTACCAAGCTGTAACAGCCAATGAGGAAAGCAACATGTCTCAGAGCACGCACAGTGTGGCAGCACTTACGTACTTTGACAAGGGGCATGGATTGATGTTGCTGGAAGGAACCGCTGATGTCATACGTGATCGGTTTAAAGGGCGAGTAACACTAATTCACCACAGGTACACTTTAAAAAAGGACTGGCAGACATGCAGATAATGTTAATGGAGCCAACAAGTAGCTGCAGGATCTAATAAAGCTCAGAAGCTCCAGTCGGCCTGCGTGAGCCTGGCATGGTTGTGGCAAATCGCTCTAAGAGAAGGCAAACAGACAGACGGTGACAAAGGGAATATCTAAAAAAGGGCCCAGTTTTTGAGAAGCAAAGATAAACAGTTTGTGAACAAATGCCCGAGAAAACGATTGAGGATATAAGCAAATGTTCCTCGAAGAAAGGTAGGAGGAACAAACAATTAAAAGACTCTTGTGCAACAATTTCAATTTCGGTTCATATCTAATCTGAACACCCATGATTTGTCCTGGGTTTGGGTTGGGGCCCAGGACTGCCAACAGGTGAAAGTGAAAAACAATAAAAATGATCTATGGTATCATTTAGTCCATTTTTAGAAAATCCGAAACATTTATACACTGAAACATATGAATCCATCCAAGTATTTTATCTGAAAGCATTTTCAACATGAAACTTTTTATCAATAATAAAATTTAAGGCAGTCACTTCATAATCATCATCATCATCACCGCATCGAGGTTGAACGTTATCCCTGTGGACATGGCCGCACAAACGCACTCTCTGAGGCAGTATGGTCTCGAGCGAGTCGTCCAGCCTCTGTACCGCTCATTCGCAGCCAGTCTTCACTGTTGCTTGCCCAGCGTCTTATCGGTCTGCCTTTACTTCTCTTGCCATTGATCTTACCTTTTTTCGAGTGCATCGTGTCTTTTGATATGACCGAAGTACGAGGGCTTCTGTTCTTTTCATACACTTTAGAAAGTGTCTTTTCTTCATGCATGAAGTCTTTCGGTAGTGACTGAGTGCAGGTTAAATCTTACATAGAGGCAGGGGGTCAGCACTGTGCTTTTCGATAAAACAATACATTTTCATACTTAATGAATTTGTAAGAGTTCGAAAGGCCACACCTAGCACTAGCAGATAAAACAAACAAAAATCAAAACTTACCAAGGCATGTGGGTGGATGAGCCAAAAAGTAAAGACACCATGTGCAACCCATAACCTCATTAGTACACATCTACTGCATTACCATACCAAACACATACTAAAACTCTCTCCAATAACCCACATGCACAACCCTTGATCAGTGATTTCCCAGGGGGTCGTAACATAAAATACAGATGAGGGATTCCATTTCCCTCTCTACTGTGGAAGTAAGAAAAAAAAAACCCAATACAATAGAAAATAGTTCTTACGTCTCCATGTTATCCCCCTCCAGAATGGTCTGCACTGGGAGGTAGCCCATCCGGGGGTGTTTGGCAAAGTAACGTTTTGTCCTGAACTTGTTCTTTAGAACCTTGGCAAAATCTCTCACATCCTCCCCAGAGGTCGTCTATGAAACAAACACACAAATGAAAATGATCACCATATAATCCGAAATTACTTTAACACAGTATCTGGGCACATGCGTAGCATTCATCATGTTACAGTCATCCAACAAAATCGAGTGGTACCTGAGCGCATCGCTTACAGCATGAAGCATCGCGTCGGTCATCAGTCATGTACGACAGGATTGAGTGGGATGATGGTTTCGTTATATCCACATCCACTGGATTGCGAGAAACGTAGCATTTTTAGCTCTTGTTAATTTTTTACGCCACTCAATCCTAATTACTGTTGCTAAGGCTGGTGCCTATCTCAACCGACTCTGGGCGAGGGTGGGGTACACCCGGAACCAGGTCATAGCAGGGCCTACACAGATACAACCATTCACACACTCACCATCCCACCTAGGGACAATTTGGAACCGCAAATCAGCCTGCCGTGCACGATTTTGGACTGTGGGAGAAAACTCACCCACTGTACCCAGAGGAAACCCATACAAGAACGGGGAGAACATTCCCGAGCAAACTCCACACAGAAACGCCCAGAGCCCGGGAATCGGACCCGGGACCTTCTCGCTGTGAGACGAACGTGCTAACCGCTGCGCCGTGTGCCGGCTAGCATTTTTTTAGTATATTATTTCCAAATGTTCGCGAGCTACGCACGTCGTCAGCTATCGGCTCATGAAAGTTTGTCACCTTTTTCAGTATTTTTTTGGAGACTGGTCTGCAAGCAGAGAATTTATGTTGACGTTTGACGGTTCGGCAAATAACTCAACCATTTTGTGGGCTTCTGTACGCACAATATAAGAGCGACACGCAGGCAATGAATCCGGTATGGACGGGGGCAAATCGCCCTGCGAGTTACCCATTAGCTAGCTGCACAGTGTTTCAACGTATTAGCCAACATTCGGTATTATTGTGCTGGCTATCCTGATACATGTCCGGAAGATTACACATGCACACAATAATGACAACACAGCAAGACAAAACATACCGGGGTGCAATATTCAACCATGGGGTACTGCATTTTATGACCCTTAGCCACTCTGCCAGAAAAGAAGCAGCTTTGGCAGATGTCATAGTTAAAGTGCTTTAAGCTTCTATACCTGTAGAGAGGAAAGAAAAAAAAAATGTCAGTGTCAAAACGGCTTGTTGGTAATCAACACCGGACTCAACAATTTACTCTAGAAATCAGTTAACACAGAATATAATCATAAACACTCCTCACTTAACAAATCAAGCTTAGAATCTAGCTAAACACTTCACCCTCGACTTCCCGTACCCCTAGTTCCCGAATTGAGAGTGAGCAGCCATTTTGTTGCTAGCTTTCTCTGGGAAGGAGGGGGGGGGGGGGGGGGGGGGGGGGGGGGGGGGGGGTACATTCAGTAGATAACAAAAATGATGTGACAAGTGTACTGGCCACCCTAAAAATAAATAAACAAATAAAAATCGCTGCTCATGATTTTATTAAACATTCTAACACATAATGATCCACAGATTCTTCCATTACAATTTGGAAGAATTCTGTCAACAGAATCTTAAGATAAAGCAATTTTCTCAAGTTGCCCCTAGGGGTGAGTGAGGGGGTGAATGGGTGTGTGTGTTTGCCCTGCAACAGTGTGGCGAGCTGCTCATTGCACTGATGTAGCGGTACGGTTTCTTCCGTCCACCTAAGCGAGATCATGTTAATCGGCGTTGGTCACAAACTGTACGTTGGCTCGCTGGTGTGAGGTTCAGGGCTCGCTTCAGTTCAGAGTCCTCACCATTAAATGAGAAAAACATTGTAACATGGAATTTATCATTTATAATTAATTACTGGTATATAGAATCACATGGTAAAATAGCTTTATTTGATAAGTATAAATTAATTTGACTGATTTTGTTACATTTAAGAAAACCGCTGTCTTTTTTTTTTGGTTTATTGATTTTTTTGCATTTGTGTTCATCTCTCCATCCTCAATTATTTCTATCACTATTTCGGATAATAATCGAGCATTTGCCGGGAACTAGAGGGATGCGACTAGGCTGGCGTTGTCGGTGTAAAGACATTACTTCAGCAGTTTAAATTCGAGGACCAAACAGAGGGCGTACGCACAGCTCGTTCTGAATTCATTCCGTTAGTTGTCAGGTCGTTCTGTCCAGCTCTCGGGGATCTATTCGTCAGGAATTTGGTGCGCATCCAGACTGTTGTAATTCGTTCCTGTTTGTTTTGCCCTCCAATTCATTAAGTGTGACATGGATGGATGCATGGATCAACTCCAAAATCACTTTACTCAACAATATACACACATCAGAGTTCATGGATAACTGTTTGTTTTGTGCAATATAACTTAAAAACAGGCAAAACACAGAAGAAAACTCCTGGTAGAGGTATCATTCATTACTAACAAACTCAATCTATACAATATGCCACCCTTCAGAAGACTTGCGTTACCATTCCAGCTCACGCCGTCTCTGCCTCCGTTCTGATATTTCTGCTACGAGGACATGGATTATTACATGTCAGCGATCCCCAAAATTAGCAAAACTTTATGCCTCACTATTACTCAGTGGTGACTCCAACCACCTAATTTAAATGTTTACCCGCGTTCACGAGGTTTACTACGATCGTCTCACCTTGGATTGCATGAAACAAACCGGTAACTTGGTGAGTCTGCCCACATCTTGTCTCCGTAACTTTATTACTAATACGCATCTCTTCTACCAAACCTTGTGGTGAACTTATTTCAATAAACCTTTGTTATAAAAAGAAATTAATTCATTAATAAAAATACCTGAAGCCAATAATAGGACATTCCTTGCAGATGTTGCATTTGGCCTGGTGTTTGGCTGTCTCTGCCGCTGAAACACGATGAAGCACGGGGAGCCAGACCATCGACTGAGGTTCCAAACGCATCCAGTCTAAAAACATTGAAGCTTCTAGCTCTGGCTTGTTGTTCGCCTTTAGTAAAGAAAAACAAATTCATGTGTGTAAACAAAATGACACACATTGCATAAGGTTTATCTTTAAAGCCACTTGAGAGAACATCTCAGTGCCGTTATCAGCTTCAGACTCAGCGTTGCAGGAATGTTATTTTGAGTATTTAGAAGTGTCTGTATAACTATTACTAAATTCCTACCCATCGTGTTGTACAAGAGTCTCTCTGACAGTCATCTATCTATCTACCTCTATACATATAAACACATCAAAAGGTCACCATCGACTTACGAACTGAAAACAGCTGCGCACACTAGGTTCAATGTTGCTCCCCCCAAACGACGCCACCTCACCCAGCTGCCTCGGGATCTGGATCGAGTCATGTAGCAAAAGGCCAAGGCGGCGCTGGTCACAGAAACCTGTGGCACTAGCCACTTGTCTAAAGAGAACTAGTGAGAACAGAAATAAAATATGGGTGTTAGCTGTAACTTGGGCAAAAATTCCATAATGTCTGCAAAACATGGTGCAAGAGCGCCGGTGTCCAAAAACCACATGGTTCTAATCAATAAGCGTCGAATGCCAGTCACTACAAAAGCCTCCAAACATGAATACAGTTGTGTAGCTACATGTAAACCACAATTTTACCTGAAGAATCGAACAGCAAAAATATACTTTTTTATTTTCCTAATTATTAGTTAACGTGAATTTAATAAATGATCAATAAAGATAAAATAACTTACATCTGTATTTGTCCTCGAGATGAGCTTTGCAGAGAGAGATTATTCCTGTTTTTAAAGACAGGGTTCGGATCCTGCCGGTTCTTCCTCTGTTAAGGTAATTAGTGTTAGTGTTAATACTTAAAAGAAACTGGGAAGGGAAATTCACTCTTTAAAAAACAATCACTATTTCAGCTCCCCAAAGCAGGCAACAGGAATGTAAATATAAAAAGGGGTAAAGACAGTGAGAGCCAATAAACAACCCATTATACATTTACACTACACACACATTTATCATTAACATTATTATTATTATTCAAAAGTTTGGAAACACATAAACGTCCTTGTTTTTGAAACAATTATTATTTTTTTCAATAAAAAGAAATTAATGAAAGAGACAAGTCCAGACACTTAATGTTGTACATAATTTGGGCTTGTTGAGTATCTGGAGAATCAGTATTTGAGTGTTTGTCTATAGACTCAAAACACACACACTATATATATATATTTATATATGTGTGTGTGTGTGTGTGTGTGTGTGTGTGTGTGTGTGTGTGTGTGTATATATATACACATACACACACACACAC
>JAOUQZ010000026.1:2910942-2939612 GCA_028564935.1 Neosilurus hyrtlii
CCCCTCCCAAAGATCAATGTCCATTCGGCTGATCAGAACTTTCGAGGCTCTCTGTAGTGCTACACTGGTTACTGCTCAGACATTTAAAATGACCTTCTATAATGTCTTCAATAAGAACATTGTTGGATGTTATATAAGTAATGTACAATTTGCATATCACCCAGGAGATCACTGCACTACTTCTCTGCTTGTAATGCATCTTAAAAGCTCTTGACTGTGGCAGTACTCAGGCAGTATTCTCCTAATTTACATTTTGAGTTTGAGTGGGCTTCATGAGGAAACGTGGAATCTCTGTCAGCAAGGCATCTGGCTACCATGCTCCAGCAAATGGCCAGGTGGAGAAGATAAACCAAGAGGTTAGGTACGTTCTGTGTGCATCCTTCATCAATAACATCAATAATAATCCCAGCATGCCCTGGGATACCATTCACCTCTTTTTCCGTGGAACACCAGCCCCACTGATTCACCTACTGTGGACAGATGGTTCCAACAGGAGTTGAAACTAGTTTATTAACACCTACAGGGACAACACTCCACATGAGAGCCATTGGGTGCTACTCTTTCCCCAAACTACTTCTTGTTTGAAGACACTGATCAAGTTCAATAGTTATCGGGTGGTGAGGGACAGAAGCAGTGTAAGGAAATGAAAAGACACACAACATTCATTTTTGGGTCTCAGGAGGATAAAGGACATGAACAACAGGCTCTAAAAAGCAAGGGGTGTATATTAATGAAGATTCGGAATACCAAAAATCTCTCAAGAAGAACAAAACCGCAGCCGTTAAAATCACTAATAGTGACAGTTCTGTGCATGTGGGCCATGAAAAATGAACAAGGAACAGACAAAGCAGTCAGCATACAGGATTTTACAAGAAGAGTCTACAAGGATTCTTTAAATTAAATGGCAAGATCATATTAGTACTGAGAAATTCATAGAAGATATAAAACCACTGAGACATAAACTAAGGCAAGCCTTGGAACATGAAATGACCTACCATGAACGAAAAAGAAAAAGAGGAAAACTGAAGACTTCCTGGAGGCACCCCCCCCCCCAACCCATTTTCTCTATTAATTTTAGTCGTATACAATTCCCACCCTTCCCAGTATTTCCTTAGCCATCACACAACCACCACCAACCATGGAGGGGTGTAAGCATGCATGCTCCTCTGTGACGTGCGATGCTACCACCCACCTCTTTTCGAACTGCTGCGCATGTGTACTTGGGGGTGGTCTAATGCACTCAGAGCGAAACTATCTGCCCCCTCGTACGAATGAGCTCACAAGCGCCCATGATTGGCTGGTGATCATTGTGAGTGACAGGGAAGTGACATGAGAGCTCGGCGAATTAGCTCCCATGGACTCCCGGTCACGGATGACCGTGGCATCAACCCGGATTCCAACTTGTGATCTCCGGGCTGATGGTCAATGTCAGGGAATGTCAGTCGACACGAGGAAGAAACCTTGAGAGGAACCAAACTCAAAAGGGAAACCCGTCCACATTTGGGTGAAACCAGATAAAAATACAAACCATGTAGCAGAAACTTCACTAGAGTTTAGTTGGTTATAGTCCCAAATCATTCAAGTGAAAGAGTTTATATCACCAGCAGTCTAAAGTCACTTTACCAGGCTTCTAAGAATCCAAGTATGGCTGATCCCAGCTCCACAAAGACTAAGAATAATGCTACACAAAGTGATTACTTACTCGCCATTGCTCTCGTAGGTGCGGAACTGTGGCTGTATCCTCCAGAAGATCTTCCTTGTATGTAGCATCTTGTAAGACATTTGCTGTAGTCTCTGCTTCAGTTAGCCAGTTACAAAACATTTCCAGGTCTCTGTAAAAGTGATGCATTTGCTGTTGTCTGGCCTCTAGGTCTCCTTCTGCATCCCCTGCACTAAAAGCAGTGACGTGTTAATACTTGGCATACAAGAACTCCTGCATTATTCGCATAAGTGCTACCTAATTTTATTTTTTAAAGTATTTTCATTGACTTCTATTTTTTTTATGATGGAAACAATTTTAAGTTTGTTTCCATCTGTGTGGAGACTGCATGTTCTCCCCTTACTTGTGTGTGTGCGTGTGTTTGGGGGGTTCCTCCGGGTACTTGTGTCTCCTCCAACAGTCCATAGACATGAACGGTAGTCTAATTGCCCTTAGGTGCGAGTGTGAATGGTTGTGTGTGCGTGTTGGCCCTGTGATGGTCTAGCCAGCTGTTCAGGATGTACCCCGCATTTGGCCAGTGTCGGCTGAGATTTACAGCTCGACTCTGACCGTGCCATCCCAAAATGGGCAAGGTCTTAACATCACAAGTGTGCCTCTGTCCACCCAGCAGTATAAATGGGTGCCAATAAAAAAAAAATACTGACAAGGTAACCTGCGACGGATTATCCAGGAAGAGATGAACTCCTAGTTGCTTCATGCTACCGGGGAAACCGGGGATAAGCTCTGGCCTGATGAGCCAGTAGGCTCAGGTATGAAAAGCCCAACAGACTTATATAAAACGAGTGAAAATGGGTGATTTCACTTTCTTTTTTTGCAGCAATGTTGGTTCATACTGGTCAGCCATTTTTTTCACTTCTTAAGGAAAACAGACCTTTTTCATTGGCTCTTTGTATACGATGAATCAGTGGCATAATTTTTTGCTGAAAGGAAAATGCCAGTTTGAACCATCTTTATTTGAGAGGGTTAGCAATATTGCATATCATTTCAGTAAAATTAAACAAAAAAATTTCTCCAAGCAGCACTGTTCTCCTGAATCGACATTCATTAATTTTCGAAGCCACTTAATCCTAATCCAGGTCACGGCGAGGCTGGCGCCCATCTCAGCCTACTCTGGGAAAGAGGGGGGGTCTGCCCCTACATGTAGTGGTTAAAATGATGTATATGATATTAGGGTGTTTTCTGCACTGTGCGATATCAGCCGATAGCGGAGTACGTTGCAAGTCATAAATTAGAAAAAAAAAATTTAAATCGCAGTTAAACATGGAAACGAGTGTTAGAACACGGATTTAAACTGCGGCATGTTTGACTGAGCTCAATCAGAACATTAAAACCAAATTCATCATTCATTCATTTTCTGAACCTATTTAATTAATCCTAATTAGGGTCGCGGGGAGGCTGGTGCCTATCTCAGCCAACTCTGGGCGAGGGCGGGGTACACCCTGGAAAGCTCACCAGGCCATTGCAGGGCCTAAAACCAAATTATTAAACCAAATATAGCCAAAGTTTCTGCATTTATAAAATGTCATTCTGAAACACTTTAAAGGCTCTATCTTCACAATGGCTCAACCTTTTCTCAAAAAAATGTTTAATCTTACTCAAAATACATTTAAAATACATTTTTAGAATTATTTATTTTTTAAAAATTTCAAAAATGGCTAACGTGCCTATTCATTGGTAATTCATGCGTCCCTTACTGTCATGTAAAATCACAGGAAGCGTACAGTATATTGTGCATTTATATAAGAAATTTGGTTTTATTCTAATTTATCAATCCATACTTAGATAAAAAGTAACAGTACATTAATTCCTAATTATAAACGTACCATTTTTTCATATTGCCCCAAGTAAGATTCATATTCTCAGTCATCTGTTTAATCTTGCTTGTGTCATCATCTGCATAAAGGACCAGTAGCTTTTTTGCCAGTTCATTAGTCTCGTCAAGTTCTGCTTGCCACAGCTGTATATCTTTAACAATTTTCTGCAAATATTATATACAAATAAGTTACCAACTGACTCTTTCCCCAATAATTTCCTTTATATTACATTATACATTAAATACAGACTCAATCTTACACATATACTACAGTATTTATATATAATATTTAACTTAAACAACAATAAATCAGTGAACTATCAACTTTCTACAACCATGTTTAAAAAAAGGCACTACATTTCAACAATACAAAAATACTCCTCATTATTATCAGCTGTCCATCATAAAACAGCACAAAATGCAATTCACGTCACCTTAATATCAGCACTTGGTGAGGCTTCCTGCAAGCCATCTAATTTTTCACTGGCTTGCTTCATGTAAGACTCCACCTTCATTCTGGCATCAAGCCAATCCTTGGAGTCTTGGTACATGTTCTGAAGTTGAATTATTCGGTCCATTAACTTGGTATGTGAATCTTCCCAGTGCGCTTGTAATTTCTCAACTCATAGAGAAAACAGGAAAAAGAAAATGATTTTTAAAAAGTATGTAACTTCATCCCTAATAGCTGGTAGACATTAGTTTTAAATATACCAATATTTAAAGTATCATTTTTAAAAAATTCTGCAAATTATATAAGGTTATACAGTCAATACCAAAATGTTTACTAGGATAAGGAAACCCCAAAATAATTCTGAAACTTAGTTCAACTTATTTACCCCTATTCATTTATTAGATCATTTTAATTAGTTAAAAACTTTTTTATTATTGTTATCATCATCATCATCATCATAATTATTATTAGATGCTATTTTAAAATAGCAAAGAGATTTATTTCAGTTTTTGTTTCCTTTATGAGATTTATATTAAACAATACCTTAAAAAATCATTTTCTATTTGTGAAATGACCCTCTTAAAAAAGAAATTAATTAATTTTGAAAAATCGAAAAAAAAAAAATTAAGATTCACTGCATTGTAGCATTGCCTTATTAAGTGCTTAAACTTGTATCAAATGCGTAATGAAGCCTTCCCCAGGCTTTTCACAATACAGGAACCTTTGCCCATTTCAACTGACAGAACTGGCCTCCTTCTTTGGACAGATTTTGTTTTTAGTTCAGTTTACAAAATATGGATTTTGTAAATTCTATATTACAGTCTGTGTTTTTTTTTTCTCTCCCCCATTTTTCTGCCCTAATTTGGTCATACCCGATTCTCGCCCATCAAGTATTTCCTTTTCTATCACACAACCAGGAAGGGGTGTAAGTGTGCACATGCCCCCACCGTGACATCCGACGCCTCCACCCGCCTCTGTTCGAACTGCTGCACATGCGTTTTTGGGGTCGGCCTAACACATTCGGAGGGAAAGTGATATCTGCCCCCTCGTACAAATGAGCTCCCAGGCGGCCATGATTGGCTGGTGATCACTGTGAGTGACAGGGAAGTGACATGAGAGCTCGGCGAATTAGCTCCCATGGACTCCTGAGGCTGTGGCATCAACCCGGATCCGAACTCACGATCTCCATATTGATAGTCGCGCACCTTGTCGATGCACCGCTCGAGAGTCAAGTCTGCGTTTCCAGTGTAATCACTGAAAGCATGCATGGAATTTGTATTATTAGACACTGTACCCACTGTTTGCTTTCTGATTGGCTGAAAGCATACACTGTATTTTCAGAATAATGCACGGCTGCAGATTCTTCAAGAACGTGCATTCTTGTTTTTTCTTTCCGGATTCTCCTGTTAGGGGTCGACATGCTGGATCCTCTTTCTCCATCCCTCTCCATCACACCAATCAACTGCATGTCCTTCCTCACAACATCCACAAATCTCCTCTTTGGCCTTCCTCGTTTTCTCCTAACAGGTGCATTCCATGCCCAACATTCTTCTACCAATATACCCGTCATCCCTCCTCTGCACATGCACACACCATCTCGATCTGACCACTCTCACTCCAGACTCAACTACACTGGTTCCCTGCTCTCACTACCAATCACATCTGCAAACATCATAGCTCATACAGACTCTTGAGAAGCCTCATCAGTTGACCTGTCCACGACCACTGCAAACTAAAAAAGGCTCGGAGCAGATCCATGGCGTATTTCCACCTCCACCTTGAACCAGGCTGTCGTTCTTGCTGCACACGTCACCACTGTCACAATAATCTCATACATATCCTGTACCATCCTTGCAGGTAAGCTCATACAGTACCACGAGTCAACTCTTGGCACTTTCTCCACACACAGTGTAACTCCTTCTGATCTTTCCTGTACATCTCCCTCAACTCAAAGCAAATATGGCATTTACGGTGCTCTTCTGTGGCATAAAACCCTACTGCGGTTCACAGATCACCATCCCTCCTCTCAGCCGGGAATCCACTACTCTGTCCCATAACTTCATGGTGTGGATGGTCATTAACTTTATGCCTGTGTAATTAGTGCAACTTGCCACATATCCCTTCAAAGGTTCTTAAAAATTGGCAAGTTTCCACTGCTCAGGCATCATCACATCATTAGGCCGAAGGGACAGGCTGAAAAATGCCTGCACCCTTTATTACTCCCAGTACGAGAAATAAAATTCATTAATTAATATAAGACAAGTGCAGGCTAGCATGGTGTTTGGAGCAGAGAGAGAGAGAGAGAGAGAGAGCGAGAGAGGCAGACAGAGAGAGAGAGAGAGAGAGAGAGAGAGAGCGAGAGAGGCAGACAGAGAGAGAGAGAGAGAGAGAGAGAGAGAGAGAGAGAGAGAGAGGTAGTGGGGTTTCAGCAGTAGTGAAGTGAAGTTAATGGATGCTTATAATTGAATCCTGCAGCTTTTCAGCATCATGTCCCTGCCGTTAGCATGTCCACTGCTGACTAAAGGAGGGGGGGGTGTTAACCCTGGAGGGAACAAATAAACAAGCCTCCCCTGTGTTTCCTGACTACGGTGTGAAGTGGAAGCGTACCTACTGTACATGCTTTGAGTTACAGTCGGTGTTTTTATTCAATAGTGACGTATAAGCCTCTATTTTTTAGGTTTCATTTTCATTAAAAAAAAACCTGTCCTTGGACTTATTACATCACAAAAACCTCATCCAATAAATGTTTGTCACCCAAGTGTGTTTCACTGCTGACAATTTCAGGTGACAATTCTAATTTACTCTGCGATACCCTTATGAAATCATACAATCTTTTCTCACTTTATATCTCTTGATGTTTAACACAATCCAAGACAGACAATAATTTTTTTTATTGCCAAAAAATACAACTGAGCCTTTTTACATTTTTTACATTTTCATTTTAACCTATGAATTGAAATTGCTTACTTTGATCTGTAATCACAGCACGCATCTGAGCGTTGCTGGTTTTGTTCTTGAGATTTTCAGCAGCAGTGATCTGTTTATTCAGGTGTGGCCATCTCTGTTCCATGTCTTTCACTGCCGCCTGCATGATAAAAATGGATTGCGACATTAAATCTCATTTTCCGTCTTCCTCGTTGTCAAATTTACAACCTGAATCTGAACAGATTTCTATTTGCTGCATATCAGAATCCGAATCCTTTATTGATCCCAGAGGAAATTGTGTATGCTCATGCTCAAACTATCTGGTACTTTTTTAATAGGCTTTCTCTGGTGCAAACGATCAAGGCTCTCTTTTTAAAGTTTTTTAGATATTTCTACATTCATGAATACGGAGAAGGCTTAGCAAGACTGTTTCATCACTAGCATGTTTTTAATAGAGGTGGTTAAAGCATTTTTTCCCCCCATTAAATAAGTTGAAGCCTTGAAGTGTTTCAGCCCAAGGAGGAGAAATTATGACCAATTGTGACTGAATTTTTGTCGATGAGTTCATATTATTTCTTGTAATACGAGAAAAAAAAGCCATTTATTAAAATAATTATATTAGTTTCATGTTCAGCTAACAAATTTTTTTTGTAAAAATCTTTTGATAATGAACTCCACCCCCACCCCCCTATGAAACTTATGGTTTACACCAAAGATAATTTTCAACCCAGGATCTTTACTCTAATAAGGGTGCATATAAATGCATTCAAATTTGACAATGCTGAACAACTTTAAATTTATTTACTTAAACTTTTATAGCAAAAAGTTTTTTTAATGTAAAAAAAAAAAAATTTTTAATGTACTGATTATGGCATGAGTGACTCATGTCAGCAATTTAGCTAGGTTACATAGAAAAATATAAAATTCAGCAAAATATCCAAAGCCAAAATATTAAATTAACCACACAGACATATATATATATATATATATATATAAAATAAAAAATGTAATACAATGTATTCTACATAAGTTTTACATTTGGACAGCGAATACATTTTGGAACAAACAATAGACATCTTTACTGTAAACAATCCGGATCCCATCAGATGAAATGACATGAGATAAGTATTTTTTTTACTTTCGCCGCACTAACCTTGAGTTTCACAGTAAGGTCACTGATTTCAGTGAGATCTCCCACTTTCACCCGTTGTGTTATCGTGTGGTCAAGAAGTGAAAGCCAGTTGTTGAGTTCAGTACTTGAATTATTGAATTTTTCCATTGTTGAAACATCAGGTGCAGTGCCTGTTAAGTACTCAGCTGCAACATAAACACATGAAGAAAATAATAAAAAACATGTATGATGTAATATAGAGTATAACATTGAATAAGGGCTTCAGTGTTTACCTGAACTTCACACATAATATATCGTACAAAAGTACGAATAACAATTATGCACTGAAGGCGAAAACGATGGAATATTCATTTTTGTGACATCCATAGAGACTATTTGCTTTAGTATATATTACACAGGTGCAGAGTAAAGAGTCACTTAAAATTTCTAATTAAATAATTAATTAATTATTATAGCGTTTTGGCAGTACTATGCAGAATTATAACATACTAGGACAATTAGATTTTTCAGCTTATTTAATTTTTTATTAAAAAAAACCCAGGACACACACATCTGTGCTCCCAGCACAGGTGCAGAGCCTGAGATCTGCATGAAGGGGTCTCTTTAAACCATTTACAGAGTTTTGATGTTAGTATTCTTTCGGCTCAGCTAATAAACACTATGCAGAGTTTTAGCGGAGTTAGAGTTCAGAAGGCTACATGGAAAATGAGAAAACCATCTCTGTGGTGGCTTAGTGCTTAAGGCGATGGGTTGCTGATCCGAAGGTCAGCGGTCCAATCCTCACTATCACCACTGTTGGGCCCTTGAGCAAGGCCCTTAACCCTCAATTGCTTAGATGTATGAAAAAAAAAAAAAATTGTAAGTCGCTTTAGATAAGAGCGCCTACCAAATGGTTTAAATGAAAGCACATTCGCACACTAATGCAAAATTTTGGTATAAACTACAAGAATATAAAAGAAAGATACCAAAACTAGATTATAGTTTATTTTTTCATCTTATAAGTGAAACAAATGCTGTTCGGGTGAGCTGTGCTTCCTATGGAGCTGACAGGAGAGCGTTCAGAAGTTAGCGTACATACTACACAAACACAGAAGCAAACCGTGCACCTAGGTGTGCACACTTATTCACAATTCATTCATTTTAATTTTGTATATACTACATACAAGTAGATATATGTATATATCTCCATGACAACTTACAAGACTTTTTATGGTTCATTTTTTTATTTTAAAGCATGATGATTGTGCAGGCTCGAGTCATGTTGATTCAAACATCATCCACTTAGAATAATGATTTCATATTTACGAATAACATATTTATGATTCAGAGATAGTGGACCAATCAGACCGCCCCATTCCCGTGTAGCGCATACTAATGACTGTTATTTAAAAAAATCTCACCTGCAACTTGACATTTGTTGTTCCATTCCTTAAGATGCACTTGAATTGTTATCCAGTCTGCACTGAGCCTATCAAACTGACCCTGAAAAATGGTGCACCAGAAATGATTCATTTATTACAGTTTTTTCTTATTTGTGCTGGAAACTTGCAGTCATTCATATCAGACAATGTACACGGTAAATAGTTCACCCTTTCAGGTTCATAAAGTGGTCTTTCTTTGGCCAAAATTGTTTCTATTTCTGGCTTCTGGGACAGGATTTCATCAGTCTACAGAAAGACAGAACCATGAATAAATAAATTTACTTGCTTGAATGCGTAACAAGGTCATACACAAAATAAAAATCATGTCACATTTATTAAAATGGAGTTTGCATCATTTGCTTGCTTGGTTTACACTAATGTTAGAAACGGTGACAACGACAGTGTGTCACCTCAGAAACCGGTACTGTAGTTTAAAGGGTAGCGTTGACATGACCGAAGAATACGATCCCAAATAAGTAAAAGGTCCCTTTCATTTTGGCATGACCCCACCCACTTCAAAACACCAGCCATTTACATACCTTTAAGTATAAGAAATACCTTATATTCAATTGCTTCAGGTGAACGATCAAGCAGATTTCTAGTTGCAGAGGCCCAGCTGGAGAGCAAGGGGTATTTATTCAAATCTCTCAGATGATCCTCAATCTGCTGCTGCTTCTCAATAAGACTAGATGATACCTTTGGCGTTAGCAAGAAGACATTGAAAGTTTACCAGCATGATTATAAAAAAAATACTTCTCTGCCTTACTTTCACCTGCCATAAATATTAGTCCTTGACTAAGATTTTTATTTATTCAAACATTTTTATGATGTACTGCCTGTAGTAAGCACCTTCTGATTTGTCTTGTAGACACCATGCAAAGAGTTGAGGAACCATCTATAGACCATCAAAAACCATCATCTAGTTTAAATATCGTGCCATCAATTCTCTTATTTTTAAACTTTATATGAATGCACAAGGGGGTAGTGGTAGCGGTAGCCTGGTGGTGGCGTGCTGGATTACTGATCCCTAGGTCAGGGGTTCAAGCCCCACTATCACCGGGTTGTCACTGCCGCCCCCCCAGTGCAGCTAACTGGGATATTAAAGGCTGTGGTGAGAGGCATGTAAAAGAACCATTGCGGTCGTTCATGAAGAGTAGGCCATTGAGTTGCCGTCAGCGTGTTTCTGCCCTGCGATGGCCTGGTGAGCTGTCCAGGGTGTACTCTGCCCTCACCCAGACACGGCTGAGATGGGCACCGGCCTCACAGTGACCCTAATTAGGAAGGTACACTTGGGTGTATGTTGGCAGCTGGATGGGCCAGTACCCTAGTGGAAAGTCTTTGCTGGGGTTATGTGCTGTTGCCACACTTTCATCTACTTCTTCCTTACAGTATATCAATCGCCTGCTTTTAGACTTTCCAAGTACAGTATATTGCTTAATTGTTCAGTTTTTACTTGATATGAATGGTCCAGAACAGATTATAGAGCTTGATGTTTGAAATCTTATATCTAGATTATCAAAACAGACCTTAATATTAAATTTATTTAGACTTCTAATACAATTTATAGCATAGCAACGTGAAAGAGTAAGTAACTTCTTTCAATTATGTGGTTTTAATAAAGACATAATAAAGAAATCGGTTCTTGTCATGTCTTAAATAACCTAATGTGTCATCATTTAATTACCTGTTAAGTCACAAATTTGTGGTTTCGAGAAAAAAAAGCCACCACATAATACGATTAAGTCATATTTATCAGATGATTTGGGATTTTAGCTGCAAAGAAGCTGCAATTATTCACTTTGGGTTGACTCTCAGTGTATGGGGAGATTTTGTCGATTGACAAAATATGATACTACATCATTTTTCATCATGCATGGATATAGCAGGTTATATCCCTTCAACTGAGTAAAAGTGCTGTTCTATGACAGTTAAGAAGGTATTGATATGTAAAATCATAGATCTGAAAGAGGGTGTACTTTCTTTTCCATGTGACTGTATTAAATAAAATATTGAAGATAAAGGTATCGGGGCAGCCGTAGCCTAATGTTTAGAGAAGCGGCTTTGGGCCCTAAAGGTCGCTGGTTGATTCCAGAACCAGCAGGAAAAATGTGTGGCGGTGGGGGAATGAGCTGCACCTTCCCTTCTTCCACCTTCATGGCTGAAGTGCCTTTGGGCAAGGCACTTAACCTCCGGCTGCTCTCCGGGTACCACAATGTGTGGCAGTTTGGTTGCTCACTTTGGATGGGTTATATGCAATAATTTCCCTTGCAGGATTAATACAGTATTTCAAAAAACCAAATAAACATCATTTGTTGCTGAGAATCAATCTACAGATGTTTTTTGACAATATATAGATGGTTTGCAGTCTATATTGGACTATTCAAACAAAATGTTCTTTTAAGAATTCTGTCACAAATGAAGAAGTATTTCAAATGGGAGGGGAAAAAAAAGTAAGTGTACCTTGGCCCATCGCATGTTGATAATCTTTAAACTATTTTCCAAAGGCTTGTTTTTATCACCAGACAAGGATGAAGCTTTTGTGTTAATTTTGTGTAATGTTTTATTTCTGTTCGGTAGTTCTGCGACTTCAACCTAAAGGTGTCAGAAACACGACAAAAGTACAGTGAAAACCTCTTATAAAAAAACATTTTATGAACAATTAATCATGTTTTCTGTTTGTGTATACTTGCCCAACACTAATTTAGAAATTAAAAGGGGCTTTACCTGTACATTTTCTAATGCTGTGTTGAGTTGTTCCCTGTGGTACGGATCCACTGGGAGGACAGCAACACACTCTGCTTTATCTAACCAAGACTGAAACTCCACAATATCTTCATGAAGCTCTGCAAGCGTAATGCTTTCCTCTGTAGACCTATGCAATTTAGCAAACAGTTAATGAAGACATTAAAAATGACAGATCATACAAAAAGTATGTGGTCTTTCCCAAATAAAAGGGATGTTTTTGAACATGTACATGTAAAAGTAGCACTAAATAAATCATCTTGATTTGAATCTCATGAAACAGAAATAAAAATAACCTGAATTTAGGAACCAGACTTTTCTAATTTGAAGGATAGAACCAGAAACTTGCCTTCTCTTTATTTCACACAGCTGGTTGAACACTGCAGTCCAACGGGTATTGATGGACTCTAGCTGCTTTTTAATCGGTCCTTCGATCTCTTTCCTGCCCTGCAATGCCAGGTCCTCGCCAAGAGCAGTAAGCCCTTTCACTGCTGCCTCTTGGTTTGCCAAATCTTCCTGTAGCTCCTGTAACATATCAAAAGAAGTTAAAGTAGTCATTGTTCTTGTCCTGTCTTCCTCAAAGAATTTAGAATCCTTTACTGTACATTGACAGTTTTAGACATCCAGCACCTGCTCTGATAGACTGCTGTCAAGTGGCGAAATGGTGTAAATGGTGCCATGCCTTGGGATCAATGGCATTTAATTCACCGCTGTACTTAAAGATGTTATGGAGGGTAGGATAATCATTTATTATCTGTACCTGCTTGATCGATCTGCAAAAGGCGTCGGAAATTGTGTCCTTGTTTAAATAGACAGGCCGGGGTGATAGAAATGTAACAATTTATTAAGGGATAAAGTACCGAACGTTGAGGAATACAATAGGAACCAGAAATACTTAGAACAGGGACTCCAGTTACAATATACACGATTTGAAATCACCCAAATGAAGGAAATCGCCACAAAAAAAAAAAAAAAAAAAAGTTGAGCACTTATTGTTGGACTGGCTTTAGCTTTGGTTACAGGGCAGTGCATTGTACAGGGCAGTGGTGGCTTAGTGGTTAAGGTGATGGGTTACTGATCCGAAGGTCAGCGGTTCAATTCCCACTAACACCACTGTTGGGCCCTTGAGCAAGGCCCTTAACGCTCAATTGCCCAATATCATTAAAAATTATTCTAAGTCGTTCTGGATAAGAGTGTCTGCCAAATGCTGTAAATGTAAATTACAGCACGCATTCATCCTCTGGGGCATTGTTTTGTTAAAGATATGCAATATCACTTTCCTTTCTGTGAAACGTTGACAGTTCTTAACACAATATCAGTAATAATAAAAAAAAACAGTAAATTATTTGGCCCTTCCGAAATACAGTGACATCTTTTCAGATGATTAAGAAACAAAAAAGTACACACAGTAACACTTAACATTAACTAACATGTTGCCGGCTGAAACGTAATAAACCCTTCAATAATAATCCAATCAAAGGTTTTTGCCAATTTTTAATGATTATTTAATCCAGGTAGTGTTTTTTTTTTTGGTTTTTTTTAAGTGGGGTAGTTTATATTACTACTGTGTAATTTAAATAAAATTATGTGTAAACCGGCTTTAGGTCTTATGCAAACTTTTACTGGGCCAACATCATTTTTATTTGGTCGCTGATGGACGAACAAGGGTATAATACACAGATTTGTTTTCCTAATTAAAGTAGGATAGTTGTTTAGCTCATCCGGCATGTTCAGCTCTGAAACTGTGCGCAGGGTGTCTCTTTCTTTTAAAGTAAAATTGTCAGTTTTGATAACACTGCTGTTAGCCCTTATGCTGATGCTATCTTGCTTGCTGAGATTGAGATTTTGACATTCTGTCCCCAACCCATGGGCTTGTCCCTAATGTGGATAAGGCAACACAGTGCATTTGCTCAAACTTTAAAAGAGACAGCACTGTGTGTTATGTTTGTATTATGTGTGTTTCCAGTTTCCTTGCTGGACAAGTATCTGCATACTTGTGCTACAGCTTTGGGACTGTTGTCCAGTAATTGTCCATCATGGTGAGGACCTCATTTAGAAAGTCTGGATCATGGGTAGACACCAAAAAATCTCTCTTTTTGGGTTAACACCTTGGTGTAAACAATTCAGCACGTTTTGATAAGAAACTACATATTTGTATGTAAAATGGGCAGTGGTGGCCCGGTGGGGACAGTGGTGGCCCGTGGTAGGGTGCTGGATTACTGATCCCAAGGTCGGGGGTCCCCCCAGTGCAGCTAACCGGGTTATCAAATGCCGGCCATGTCTCTCACTGTCTGTGGTGAGAGGAGGCTGCATAGCCATCAGGGTGTTTCTGCCCTGCAATGGCATGGTGAGCTGTCCAGGGTGTACTCTGCCCTCGCCCAGAGTCAGCTGAGATGGGCACCAGCCTCCCCGCGACCCAAATCAGGATTAAGCGCTTCAGAAAATGAATGAATGTAAAATACAGATAATGCATTCTAATAAAATGTTCTCTATTTAATCGTCACATATTGCTTTTTTTTCTCTTCCTCTTCTGTGGGCCTTGCAGACATTTACAGATTTGAACAGAATAACAAATAAAATGAGTGATTTTTGGCCAATTACGATAATTAATTACCTTGATGTGGCTTTCATTGCTGTCTGGGTCTTTCTCATGCATCGATAATGCTTTTTCTGCAGCAGTCAACCAACCCTGGATGGCTTTTAAAACCTCCCCATAGCTCCTGCATTTGTCAACGTACCTGGGAAGAGAAAAAGTACAAATAATACATTACATAGCAAGTTCACGTTTGCTGCCACTCCTCTGCTTCTGAACAGGGCTCATGGACAGTGTTTTATTTGCACTTGACTAAGTATAAGTGTTGCTTATGCTGAAAACAACAAAACAAGCTAAATTTCACATGGCAATGGTCATTCGGTGTGCTTGGATGGTGCTGATCTAGAACTTTATCCACTGTCCAAAACTATGATAAAAAGACTCAAAATTTTCACATTTAAGATGTGAACTTACAGAAGAATGTTAGGAATACCATAAACGGATCATTCTAGTAATCAGAAGTTCTAAAACTGATGAAAACAACTAATAAATACTGTCACTAAGAGAAAATGTGAATACTTTGGTCATCCGGTAAGATGAGGTGGATTGCAACGACAATTGTTAGAAGAGGAAATTAATGGAAGGAGGGGACATGGCAGACCAAGAACCATGTGGATGGATAACAAAGGAATGGACCAAGCTAAATTATGAAGACTGTATCCGAACGGCAGAACGGCAGGACGAATGGCGGTCCACAACAGCCAACCTGCAGAACGCAGCTGGCACTGGAGGACGATGAAAAATTTTAAACAGGATATTAAGGGATGCGCATGATTACTTTTTAAAACTGATTTTAGTTCAGCTTTTAATACTGATCAGCATTATTAATTTCAAGGTAAATTAAAACAGAAATGCTGGTTTTCTTTATAATTAATGGAGTTCAATATGTAAAGGTAAACCAAGCAACATCTGGCCTAAATCTATTAGTACCAGGGACTAACAAAGATGTCCAAGAGCCTTAGTTCTCTTCACACTATGCATAAATAGGTATGTGGGGGAAAAATGCCTCAAATTTTATTGCAAAATCTTCTTGATTCTTACTTATTATTACAACACAGAGACCAAGAGTCATGATTTTACTACGGTGGAATAAAACACGTTGAATATTGATGTGATGCTCACCTTGCTATGAATGAAGAAAACTGAGAAGATAATAATGAAAACAAATCCAACTGGTGACCACAGTCAAGTACTTACTTACAATCTACCAACAATTTAGGATCCTTCATATATGTAGTGGTGTTGCTTTGCTCATGTGACATGTTCACGTTGAAATCCTTTTTAGATGCTGCACAGAATGCTCGATTTATTTATTTTTTTTAGACTTTATGTATGTTAGCACAGTTAAAGTATAAGCTTGCACATCTCATCAAACGGCCAAGAAGATCATAGGGAGAAAGGAACTTTCATTCATTCATTTTCTGAAGCTCTTAATCCTAATTAGGGTCGCGGGGAGGCTGGCGCCCATCATAGCTGACTCTGAGCGAGGGCAGAGTACACCCTGGACAGTTGCCAGGGCAGAAAACACGCTGGCGGCTATGCAGCCTACTCTTGATGAAGATCAGCAATGGTTCTTTTACATGCCTCCCACTACAGACAGTGAGAGACATGGCCGGCCTTTGATAACCCAGTTAGCTGCACTGGGGAGACAGCAGTGTCAACCCGCTGATAGTGGGGCTTGAACTCCCGACCTTGGGATCAGTAAATCAGCACCTTACCAGATTTTGAATGACCCACCATACATTGTAATGTAGATTGAATTGGTACAAGGATTTGTTCACTCTACATTAGGATATTAAATGGTAACGTATTTTGTAATTTAAGGAATTACAGACCCACACTCGGAATAGGAATTTTAACATGTTTGTATGATTATTTATTATAATTTATTATGTCTGAATTCAGCACAGGCTAGCATGGTGTTTGGAGCAGAGAGAGACAGAGAGAGAGAGAGAGAGAGAGAGAAAGAAAGAGTAAAAAGTACAGTCCTGGGGACATTGCTACAAAACCGCAATAACAATCTGTTGTGTATTAAATTCTGAGTTAGTTTTTAAATTATTTACATTTATTTAGGTACTCAGCTTGGGTCATGTATGCGAGATTTTGGGTCACGTATCCAAGACAGCTAAAGAAATCACACATACCCCTCAATTGCTGTTAAATTAACACATCTTTTTTAGGGAAAACTGCCACCCAACAGATTTTCTACTTCCTAAAAAGTAATTACAATACAGGACTGTGGAAGATCAGAGTTAACGACAGGAAAATGTATTTACCAAAAAAAAAAAAAAAAAAAAAAAAAAAAATCGCAACATTTTAATTGAATTAAAGTACATTTTTCCCATCAATAGAATTTGACACCAAGTAATGACTGATATACAGAAAGGGTCCCAGATGTTTAAATCTGGAGAGTGTTGTTTGGTTGATGCTGTGCGTCTTTGTTCTAGTGTTCTGCATGGCAAAACCCACAGATAGTTACTTACCCTCGCCTGCTCTGATAGAGCTTCTTCAGCTTTTCCCACTTCGTACTGAGGAGATGAACAAGGGAATTTACATGAGGGGGTGTGTTTTTCTTTTCTAAAGCCTCTGTAACTGGAGATTCGAGAGTGTCCAAAGAATGTTTTACTTCCTAATAAAAAAAAAAATTGTAAAATAATATTATAAAGCAATTTACTAAAGTACACAAAAAAACCCTCATATACAGCAAACTATCAGCCTACAGCCAAAAGTTTTAGCCTCAGACTACATACACCATACTTTCAAAAAAAAAAAAGTAAATAAATAAGTTAAACAAGCAAACAAATAAACAAACAAACAAACAAATAAATAAACGAATGAATGAATAGCAAAAATACTGTTAAAAATTACAATTATATTCCAGCAAATCTGCTGCACACTATTTTGTTGGAATGATTTAAGCTTTAATTGCAGTATGCATTTTCCCATGGCATTGTTTCAATACATTTATGCAATGTCAATCCTTAAGCGCATATTTAAATCATATTTATGCAAAAGTATAGATGATTACAGCCATAAGTCTGTTGAGATATTCCTCTACTCATGTTGCATATCAAGACGGTGCAATATGTTCCCACTCTTCTTTAGAGCTGCTCAAGCTTAGGAAAATTGGAAGGTAACGGTTGGTGGACTGCAATCTTCAAATAATTCCACTGTTTTTTTAAATAGGGTTCAAGTCTGGGCTCTGACTGGGCTATACTTAGCCACCATATGGTCCACTTTGCTATGTGCTTCAGGTCATTGTCATCTTGTAAGCTGAACTTTGTTCCCACTGACAACTTTGTGGCAGAGGGCAGCAGGTTTGACAGTATTTTGCCTCATCCATTTTTCCTTCTATCTTGACAAATGCCCCAGTTCCTGCTGCAGAGAAATAACCCCACAACAGGATTCTCCCATTTCCATGCTTTCCTGTACATGTGGTGTTATCTGGATGGTAAGCTGTATTGGCTTTCTGCCATACAATTTGTTGTTACTATAATACCTTTTTCACTTGGCCTCAGAATCCTCAAGGTGACTTAATGTGGCATTTCTTAAGGATTGGCTTATTTTCTAGCAACCCACCCATAGACGCCAATTTTGAAGCATTTGTGACACTGTAGTCACATGCACACAACAACCAGAAATTTTTTTGCCAGAAATTCCTGTGAATGCTTTAACGTTGTCATAGGCCTCATGGTAGCCGGGTCAGGTTATTCATTGCTCTTGCTATTTTTTTTTTTTGTATCCACAAAGCAATCTGACTCATGCCTGTTCATAACTTCATCCCTGAGATCTTTGGACAGCTCCTTGCCACCCATAGTTGATGGTTTGCATTCAGTTACAGTATGCTGAATTAGTCAAATGATTAAACCACATTTTTTGATTAAACAGCCTAAACCCCTGTAGATCTCAACATCATTGTCATCAACAGGTATGCCTCCACCTCTGCCTCCGACTCACATACAGACTTTTGACTTGCTGTGACCTTGAGCGTGTTTGGATGAATTCCAAAATCGTATCAGTTCTGCTGATTTCATACACGACCTAGGACCTTTCGACGACAACCTCTTAGGCATATCACACTAACAAACATCTTTACAGATTCATAAAAGTATAAACACAAGGACTGACCCACAATTGTACTTAGCCAGAACAAGCATCCTCAAACAAAGAGTACCAAGTTTTTGGTTTAATACAATATATTTGATTCTTGTAGCTTTCACATTTGAAAAATATTAAACATCATTTAGATCATTGATAAGAAAAAGCCCTTTCAAATTCACTGCCTGAGTTTAGCCAGGCATAATTAAAACGATATTAATTAATACCTCACTAAAAAGTCGTAACCCAGATTCTGTTTTGTGAGGTTACTGTGAATGTACTTTCATGAAACTCAATGAATTCTTGGTGACAGAAACTTCAACGCTAACTCGTACATTTTTCCACTTAAAAGGGGTTATAAGGTAATCCATTTCAGAAAATCTGCATTATTTTATGGCACCTCATAATCTTACCTTAAGGCACTTTTCTTTTTGGGGTATATTTTCATTGGTGTCAAACACAGAGGAGTTCAGTAGTGCATCATTTTCATCAATTTTATGCAGTAAAGCTTGCAGTTCCTGCACGGGAAAAATGTCAATCACACACACAGTGTAATTTCAATCTAACAGTATAGATATAATACAGAATTCATTAAGAAATAAATACTATTACAGAGTTTTAATATATGTAAATATTTTTACTATACTTACACTGACATGAAATACTTCACTAAATTTCATATCCAGCTGTTCCCAGCGTTTATTAATGGGAATGAGGCGCGGCTCCACAAGTTTCGGAAAGCCATCTTCTGAGAGCTTGTGACCAAGTGTCCGCACTTCTTCAAGTACCGGGCGCTGCTGTTCTATCCCCTTTCCGATCTCCAGTTTATCAAAATATTAATAATAATAAAAAATAAAACAAATATATAGAATAGTTTCACATTTCTCAACAGCAACATTTTAATGCTTGCTCTAACATGCAGGGGTCATTTTTAATTCGTGCCCTTTTCTATGCATTTTCTGTGCACTTTCATGTGGACAGAGATTTTTTTTTTTTAGTGGTCTTTGTAAAGACTTGATTTCTTTAGAACAAAAAAAAAATCAATTTTAAATAACTATATGTGGACTGGGAAAAATTTAATCCACAAAAACTCTTCAAACATAAATTAATACCTTCATTCTTGCTTGACTGGGAGAATCTGGCAGTTCAGCCACCATTTTCTCAATGTTATCAAGCCAGTGCGTCATGTCTTCTGACATTTTACGGAACTGGTACCACTGCGGGGCAAAAGTAAGAGCCTTCCTCCTCCTAAGCGCCTTAAGATTCTGAAATATTTTTTAAAAAAGTATTTTATATAAAAAAAATTTTTTTTTGTTTCAGTGTCAACATTATTAATTCTACAGCCAGGTCCTGAACAAATGCATCTTGAGCAAAATGTAATTTGGCTGGAACTTCCGGATAGAACTAACATCAGTCCGTTCTCGCTTCAACCATTTAGATAACGGACATCTTTATTTCTTCCTGAATGGTTTGAACAACTAAAAACCATACAATGAGGCACTGCCATTGAGGCATTGCTACCTCTTTAGTATCCAACTTTACCCTGCGTGTTCCACAATGGATTATAGACACTATGGGCGATGTAAAGTCATAATCACAAACTTTCTTGCAGGATCTTGTGCTTTTTCGGAGCAGACGAGAGCTGCTAGGGGAAAAAAAATCCTGATTTATTTTCTTGGTAAAAATATGACCAACAATTGCTCTACACTACAATCTTTAACGACTTGTGTTTATATAAATCGGCATTAAAGGGGAACACAACGTTCACGGAGAATGCTGATTTAGATAAACACAAGTAGTTAAAGACCAGGATCTCCGAGAGTGATCTAAGATTTCAACTACTTGTGACAAAACAATGTGACAAAACATCATTAATCTACATTACTTGATTGGTCACCTTCTACTCACTGGCATTGTGAAGCTACATCAGCAGACAGCAGGACCAATACATTACCGCTTCCATGTATAGAAATGGTAGCTTCACAATGCTAGTAAGTAGGAGGTGACCAATCAAGTTTAAAAGGCCTGCAAGCCCGCAATCCTAATTAGGATTAATCGGCTCAGAAAACGAATGAATGAATAATTGCCTTTATGAATTTTGTCTTTAGTGTTTCACTGCTTCCTCCCAGACGTAAGCTATGCTGATGACTCTGAGAAAACGTTTTCAAATTTTCAACTTAAAAGATTTTACAAAATTAATATTTTATGCCTCTACCTCCCATGTGATTCTATTTCTGTACCTTCAAGGTGTTGTATTTATCATGAAGCAGATTATGTTTTTCATAAACAGCTGCCTTTGCTGGATTTGTGGTTCTCTTAAGGAGATTTTCTCCTTTCAAGAACAGGTCCTTCAGTTCATCTTCTTCGTTAACCACCTGCAAAAGCACATGCACAGAAATTAGTTAGGTTTATTGTCATGATAACATTAGCAACTGTGTCATACATACATATATACATTATACACACACACACACACACACACACACACACACACGTAGGACGTTTCAGATACACTCAAAAGAAAAACTTGCATATAGCCAATTGTTTCAAATTAAAGTTACGTGCATGTAAAGATGACTATACAAGATGTTTCAGGTAAAGCTAGAACCTTTGGTGGTCGCACCTTGTTGAATACTTCACTCATCGTGCTTTGGGAGTAGAATCGCTGCTTTACAAGCAGGGCAGAAGAGGAAAATGAAAGGGTTTTGAAAGGGGCACTTTACACCCATAAAGTGTTCATGGCAGGTTGGTGGTTCTTTATCTTGTAAGAAGAATTCACGGGTGAGTCAGGACAAGCTGAAGTGCCTGGTTTTAAGGAAGAATGGACAATTCTTATTGATTGCGTGTTTCCTATATTTTGCTGTTAGGGCATTCATCCCATCCAAATGTCATAAAGCCAGAGTGTCATTCCATGCCAAATCAAATGGGGTCCCCAAATCACAATCTCAGGAAAAAAACCCAAAAAACATATATGTAGCTGATTAGGCACATCAATAAAAGCTGTACCTGATCAAGGTCCAACCAGAGCTAATTTTGACAATACTCCAGAGCAGAAATCTGCAAAGGTGGTTCGGCTTTACCTTGTGAAGGGGCATTAGGCGAATAAATGTTCTCAAAGATATTTATTCACTGGGGCCTTAATGTGGCCCTGACAACAACTGAGCCATATTGCAGAAATTATTCATACGTACATTTTAATAAGTACACAAACTCCTGTATGACATGCCCGAAATTTCTGGCTTTATCCAGGAAATAGAACTGACGTCACTAAAGTAACACAAGTTCTATTTACACAGAAAGACAAAAGAGATAAAAGCTTCGAGAAAAGTCCATTTCTTGACCAGATTTTATATTTTTTTAAACAAAATGCCTCACTGTTGTGTTGCAGCAGTGTTAAAATTCCCCTGTCAAAAGTGTCAACCGATAAAAGGTTTTAACTGAGCAGAAATTGCAGGAAAGTTGGAAGACACAAGTACAGTACATGCAAGCCAACTGGATGTCATCACAGTCGTCATGGCTATGTAGCACTACAACAAAAACTGTGCATTAGATACATAAACAGGATGTAATTTTTAGGGCCCATCGTCATTATGACCAATTCGGTTACACTCAACCCTCAATTTAATGGACAATGAGGGAGAAGCACCATAGACCACCAAGTGTCTATGCTTGCAAAACTGAGTCATGGGTGCACTATGGGTTTACCAATTTCACCTATTGGGACCAACATTATTTATATGGGAAAACTGGAAAAGAGGGCTCTTGTATTCTATTCTGGGACACCATCTCGCCATTGGTTAAGGTATGTGGATGACACCTGGGTTAAAATCAAAGGATGAAAGGAGGATAACAAATCAATGATCACAACCTGGTGGGTAAACACATCAAGTTTATTAGGGATGATATGCAAAAAATGACTGGCTACCTTCTTAGACTGTAACTCTAAGTTAAATTGTAATTGCAAACATTTGAAAAATGCTGTATACCATAAACCAACATATACAGAGCAGTATTTAAAGTTTGACTTTCTTCATCTATTGGAGCACAAACTAGGTGTCAGGATACCATCCTCACAGACCCATTGGTCAGGAAAGCAGAGAAATTCTGCATCAGACAAGCTCTGGGTAAATGTGGTTTCCCTAATTGGGCATTTGTCAGTGCCACAAAATTGCCCTAAGAGTGCTACAGTCCAGCCAAAAGGAAAGAACAACCACTGTCCAAACAAAAACTGGTGGTACGTGCCAGGAGCAGTGGAACAGCTGAGGTGCATACTTTCTGAACACTGCATCTTGGTGGCTTTTAAACGCCAAGACACCAAAAATTGTTCCACCCTAAGAATCAGGTCCCCTGGCAAAAGCAGGGAAGTATAGTGAATGCATTTAAATGCTGAGGGGATTGCCATGAATTATTCATGGGAGAAAACAGCCAGCCACTGACAGAGCACATGGCACAACACAGAAGAGCCACCTCATCTGGCCAGGATTCCAGAGTCGATATGCACCTACAGGCCAGTGGCTACTCATTCAAGGATGCAGATTTGCACATCACGGATAGGGAGGAATATTGGTTTGAGTCAAGGAGGGCATTTATGTGGAATGTGGAAAGTAAATGACCATATCGGAATCAGAAGGAGCCTCATTGTACCCCTTTTACCCTCCTCCAGTGTTGTGGTTCCCCAACTCCCTGTGAATAGTACACATGGGCGATAATAATTTGCATATCATTTACCATTAAACTGATATCCAGGCTCATTGTTATGCAGTGGTGCTGGATTGGTGGTTATGCAAAAGTACTGCTTATAAGATCGGGGGAACCTGTTCAACAGTGACTGATAAAGCCACTCAGATGGGCTGCCAAGTGATCTGAATCAAACTTTTTGGAAGTAGAAAACATTTGTGTAATTATTCGCCACAATCTTTCATTTAAAGCTCATGTAAATAATATTATTACATTTACATCATTTGGCAGACACTCTTATCCAGAGCGACTTACAATGATTATTTTTTTTATAAAACTGAGCAACTGAGGGTTAACGGCCTTGCTCAAGGGCCCGACAGTGGTGATAGTAGGGATTGAACTGCTAACCTTTGGATCAGTAACCCATCGCCTTAACCGCTAAGCCACCACTGCTCCTTATTACTGTCTAGATGTTCCATTGGGTGCATAAGCAGGCTCCAGTTAGTCCAGGATGAAGCTGCAAGAGTCCTTTTACAACCAAAACATGACCAGATCACCCCTATCTTATCCGCATGGCATTGGCTCTCAGTCAAACTCAGCACTGATTATAAAATGATCAATTTACTATAAAGCAGTGCATGATCTTCTGGCCTAACCTTTGAAACTGGTGATCTGCCTCACCTTCTTAGATCAAAAAGTGAAGGTACCTTGAATAATAAGGGCTACAGCAGTGGCAGATCATTCTGTTATAAAGCCCCAGAGTTACTAACCTGCCTTCCAAATATTGGTTAGAACTGAGATATAGGCTGGGTTTAAGTCGAGTCGGAAAATATATTTATTTATTCAATTTTTGGTACCAGTCTTTAAGTAAAGGAGCAGAACTGGAGGGTTCCTGGGCAAATTGAGATGTTTTGATGGTGTTTACCCCCTTACATGTGCACTCAAATGTGTTGAAGATGAAGTGGCTTGGTGCTTTATGTCTGTGTTGCCAATTGATTCTTCCAGTTTGTTACGCTGTCATATCTAGTCGTGTCTTATTTGGGGTTTGTTTTTGTTTTTTAAATCAGCCAACTAACAATCGATTTTTTTCCAGACATCTTACACAACAGTTAGATAAAATGCCTGTTCATCAGGGGTAAACATGGTACATGTCTCTTTTGCCCTTTGGCTTCAAAGGTTGTGGCTTCAGCCATTCGTCCATCTTCTGGACTTTGGTTCTTCTGTGATCTGATATTGTGAAATAATTTTTGGGATGCTGTAGTACCGAATGCTATTTTCTTCCATTGTGAAGGATGATTCTGCTTGGTATGCTTGAACTTTAATGTATAATACTTTGGGTTGCTGTGGTTTGACTTCAGGCACTCGTGTGCTTATTTTGGGTTTGGTGCAGATGGAACAGCACAAACGTTTATAATACAATATAATACAGTGGCAGTAACAAGTCATGGAAGGGAATGTCAATCTAATAATGAGAAAAGCACAAGTGTCTCCTTACTGTTTCTTCTATGAAATCATCCTCTTTAACATTTTCACCAAGTTTTATCTCCTCTTCCAGCTTGAAAAGCCACATAGTAGCTTGCCTGTGGTACTCTTCTAACTCTTGAGAGGAAGCCTGTATAGGTCATAACACAAAAATAACTATTTAAAAAAAAACATCCTTCAAGAGCTGCATGTGTTTCCTTGCTGCCAGTTTCTTTTTGGATGCAATGAAAAATCTTTACTTCGTAATAATCATACAGTTACCTGCCCGTGTAGAATCCTTCTTGCGATCATATCAAAGCGATGACTGAGCTGAGTCAACTTGGGCTCTATTTGAGTTTTACAGTGCTCCCCCCGGTTTTTAACGATGTCTTCACCAAGGTTTTGCACCTCGACTACCTTCCCGCGCATCTCCTCCAACTCTGCTTGTAGATTCTGAACAGTTTAAGAGAGTTAGAAATAAATATACTTACATGTAAAACAGTCATTATTACAGCATAAAGCATAAACACACACACAGCTGTGGTCCAACACTCATAATAGACATGAAATGTCATGGAAATATTAGATTTTAGCTATCAAAACAGGTTCAAAATTATCAATAACATGTTAACACACACACACACACACACACACACACACACACACATCGCTTAGGTTATTAATTCAGTTGTGCACATAAGCTACAAATTGTCTCAAGTTGCCAAGATCTGTTAGCAATGACACACTATAATTGGAAGCTTCTCTATCTTAATGCGAAGAGTTTGGCAGCACTCATCGGATTGCCCAACACAGAGTACAATGGGAAAAGTCCAAGGAGCACAATGCAGAAAGAGGATCACAGATTAACAACCTCAATTCAAAAACAGTTTGGACGCTGTGTAAAATATAAACGATTTGGAAATCTCAGAACCAATATTTTGTTCACAATAAAACATAGAAAACATTCAATGTCCAGGGTTCTCAGAATCCTTTTGATGATTATGTACTGTAGATGGTCTTGTTCTAGAAATCATCTACAACAAGGAACACTGTTCTGAAATTGTGCCACAATTTGTAGATGCACTGCGACGGCCTGGCGAGCCGTCCAGGGTGTACACCACCCTCACCCAGAGTTGGCTGAGTTGGGCGGCAGCCTCCCTGCGACCCTAATTACGATTTAGCAGCTTAGAAAATGAATGAATGTTTGCAGAGTGGTGAACCTGCTCAGATGCTCTTTTTAAACCCCAGCATGTTGCTGATATTTTGTCACTTAAACAAATTAGCTGCAAAATCTTCCTCCAGCTGTGTTTTTGCTTTATTTTGATAGCTAAAGCTAGAAGGAAGTGCCAATTCATTTTAATGGCACTTGCCATGCATATTAAATAAATATGAAACACAGTGTTATCTCTTGTAAATAAAAGGGGATCAGCCACTGTCTTTCTCAGCTCATTTGCTCCTGCACGCGAATGTCAATGACCCCTGCACCAGGCGCGATAATCTGGAGAATGCAGGACTATCAAAACAAAGTGGTGGCCATCAACACAGACACAGTTGATTTGAGCAGTGAAGAATGGGTAATTTTCAAGTGTGTGTGTGAGAGAGAGAAAAAAAAGAAAGAAAGAAAGAAAGAAAGACAGAGTGAAGAGTACAATGTGCTACCCTAGTTTTATCTCTCTTGGAATTTTAATACTTGATCTCAGACTTTACGCACGTTGTTCGAACTGGTGTTGCACTGCGATAACTGATTATCGCTCATCTACAGGATTTTTCCTCCAGTTGTCCAGCCTTATTGTTATTGTAAGCAGACACACTAATTAGAGATACTAAGCCCATGAGATGGAGTGGGTATTGCTGAGAGATCAGTATTCAGTCAAAATGAACAATGAAAGATAAAACACAGGGGATTTTCAATCATAAACTGACACCTTTAAAACAAAACACAGAGAATAACATCACAGTACAGTGACAGTTATGCTCCCCACCTTTAAAAATGCTGTAATTATACACATTTAACTCTAAGAAAACTATACCAGCTGTAAAGCATGATGGTAATAATAACTGGTACATTGCTCAATGAATGGGATAATTACTAAAGAGGGGAATAGAATTCTTCACCTTAAACCTCATTTAGGTGTTCTAGGAAAATAATGAGCACAAATACAAAACAAAGCTGGTTGTAAAATGGAAAAGCTTATGAAACAGGCTTCTCAAAGTCCCGATCTCAACCCTATCAAAAATATGTGGATCCTAAAAACATATTTTCACAATATAATATATAATTTGAAGACGTCACACCATCATATTACTATCCTGGAACCTCTGGGATGATTGAACTTGCTAAGGGAAATGTAATCATTTATTAGGATTATGGCTGTAGGCATATTTTCAAACATGTGCCTATATTTTATGTGTATTTCATTCATTTATTCATTTTCTAAGCCGCTTAATCCTAATTAGGGTCGCTGGGGAGGCTGGTGCCCATCTCAGCCGACTCTGGGCGAGGGCGGGGTACACACTGAACAGCTTGCCAGGCCATCGCAGGGCAGAAACACTCACACAAGCACTCACACCTAGGGGTGATTTGAACCGCCAATTAGCCTACTGTGCATGTTTTTGGACTGTTGGAGGAAACTGGAGTACCGGAGGAAACCCACGCAAGCACGGGTTGAACATGCAAACTCCTCACATAAACATCCGAGCTGGGAATTGAACCCAGGCAATGTTTATATCAGAAAACCTAAAATATAATCAACAGTTGTGAATGAAATTCTTGTTTTAATAAACAAAAAAAAACCCCAGATAAATAAATGTGCCAAGCCTAACACTGCAATGATATTCACGTCCATGCCAAGGCTAGGTAAACTTCAGACCACAGGTAGCATTTGGTTTAATCCAAAGTGTTGGACTGTACATTGAAAAGTACAAACCTTGAGGACATGGTTAAAACTGCCTTGGTTCTCCATATTGTCCAACTGAGTCTCAGCTCCATCCATCCATGCATGTATATAAGCAACATTCTGATCCAACTTATTTATCTGACTCTGGTAATCCTGGCAAACAGAACGCTATATTATAATGTGATGCGAAAGATTCTGGTTCTTACTTACTTCTACTCATGAAATTCTATTCTATTCATGAACGTTCATGAAATTGTTGCACTCATGTCGCTAACTTTAATTTACTGTTTGTTTGCTTTAAATCCTTTTTCATTGCAGATTTATGCAAGAAACTTCATATTATTAATAATCATATAAATAATATTCAGCATTTCTATCACATGCTCATGTATTATCTCATTTATTTCATCATTAGTGGATTTATATAAAGGGGAAGACAGTTGGAAGAACCAGTATATCTGCATACGGTCAGTTTTTTCTCACCAGCAACAAATTTAGCCACTGCTCACTTCGTGATGTCACAGCAATCCAGTTGCTGTTTAATAGGCTGACTTTGTCATCTATTAGGCTTTTCTCTGTTAGCAGTTCTTTCAGGGCTTCTGCTAAATCTTGCACTGAACAGAGCTGGGATGTGCGCTGCTCGGTATCCTTATGTGTGGCCTGGAGATAAATGACAACAAATATATATATATATATATATATATATAAATATATAAATACAAATATATATAAATATATAT